>CALNHX010009461.1:0-49646 GCA_940337035.1 Agriotes lineatus
TAGAGAAATCACGTGATTACTCGAAAACCGAAATTCGGTTTCTGACCTGACATGACCATTCCAAACATATAACTTTCATAACTTTTTTCTCTATCTCTTACGGTTTGGCTGCTGAAACAGCGTCCCGGAGAAGTCTATTAGATAAAGGATACTGAACATTTGAAAAATCGCATACGAGAGGCACTGTTCGAAAAACTGCTCCTGAAACGCCCCAAGCCAATTATTGAGGAAAAGCAGCTCATTTCAACTCATCAATTTGGCTTTCGGAACAAACATTCGACCATTGACCAAGTGCATCGAATCACCGATATAATTGAAACAACCCTAGAAGAAAAAGAAATATGCGCAGCGATATTTCTTGACGTGGCCCAAGCTTTTGACAAAGTATAGCACGAGGACCTCGTATACAAAATAACTAAAAACCTGCCTAGACAGATGAGCCACATTCTGAAATCTTACATCTCTGACCGCCAGTTAAGGGTGAGATATGGCGAAGAAAACTCCGAACTAAAAACTATTGCCGCAGGTGTACCGCAAGGAAGCGTCATTGGGCCAGTTTTATACTTGCTTTACACTAGTGACATTCCCATGAGCGATGGGGCGACGACAGCCACATTTTCTGACGACACTCTATTACTAAGTACAAGCAGCGAAATCGAAGTAGCTACTAATAAACTACAAACAGCCGTCAACAACGTCACCAGGTGGACCTAGAAGAGGCGAATTAAATTAAAGGAGGCGAAGTCTACCCATATAAACTTCACCAATAAAAGAATTGATTACTTGCCTGTAGTGATCAATCAGCAAATAATTCCTCACGCTAACACAGCTAAATACCTGGGCATGACACTAGATGCCAAGCTCAGGTGGAAAGAACATCTAAAAGAAAAACGCGAACAACTTTGCATTCGATATAGAAAAATGTGGTGGCTAATCGGAAGATATTCTGAGGTGTCACTGCATAATAAGTTATTGTTGTACAAACAAATACTAAAACCAGTCTGGACTTACGGTGTGCAGCTGTGGGGATACACAAAGAAATCTAATCTAAAAATTATTCAAACTTTTCAAAACAAAGTACTGCGCAGCATTGTCAACGCTCCATGGTACATCAGAAATGAAGACATCCACAAGG
The DNA here is from genome assembly GCA_940337035.1 of Agriotes lineatus. Lineage (NCBI taxonomy): Eukaryota > Metazoa > Arthropoda > Insecta > Coleoptera > Elateridae > Agriotes > Agriotes lineatus. Next base: position 1,136 of record CALNHX010009461.1, read on the forward strand.
ACCTAAAAGTGCCTATGGTCAGTGAGGAGATTAAACGGTTTGCGAAAAAACATGAATGAAGATTACATGAACACGTAAATATCAAAGTGCTACAATTACTCCACAACAGTGGACTTATCCGTAGATTGAAAAGCCAAAAACCTTTCGAACTAATTAAGTTAAGTTAATTGAATCAAGGGCAATCAAAACATGTGAAAGAAGAGTTTGAAAACATATGTGGAGTGCGCCAATGGGAGTACCTCCATCAATAGCTAAGACTTACCTAGATTTAACGCTTTAGACTTAGATTTAAGTAAGAAATTATTAAAACTAAATTGTTAAGATAGTATTTACTAGTTGCAATGTATACGCCAAGTGCGTGTTAATAAAAAAAAACTAGAGGCAGTTGTATCCAAAACAGTGTTCAGGAGTTCCGTACCAGGCTTGAATGTTGTTAAATGTAATTTTTTTGCAAATAGTAACTAAATAAGTGTCAAAATGGAACTTTTTTTATTTTGCCAACACCCTGTACAAATAAATCAAAGCTTTAATAACTGAAATGGTAGTTTTAGACCAACGGGATTTTAAATTCCTATAACATTTTTATGTAAAACCAAAAATGAAAATTCATTCCCTCATGTAAACTCAATTCGCGCCATACTGTATGTGACAGGCGAACTCATCACCGACATCAGACAATGACCGTTGAGCTCATCATCGGAGACAGGCCAACTCATGTAAGGATGCATATAGCACACACGATCAAAGGTTGCAACTATACCTAAAGAAGCTAGAACGAGACACAACCTAGAGAAGAGAATCAACAATGTCCGTTTATTTAACATAACCTTCAACTTCAGACAAAATATACAATTGCCTGCAAATGTGCAGTCATTATATAAAATGCCACAATTCCATATATTATGCAAATTCTCCTAATTGAATATAGGTGAATCAGTGGTAATACACAGTGTGTTAAACCTAGCAGATAAATCGGCAGTTTTCGAAATACAAGGAGTAGCCTTTCAACACATCACATAGTGCAGGGCTGTCCAACATGTGGCCCGCGGGCCGCATGCGGCCCGCCAGGATATTTTTACGGCCCGCGGATCAAATTCCCCTCGAGTCCACCAGTCCTGATCCTGTCCTCTCCTTTTCTACCTGGGCCCTCCGGTCTGACAAGCTGAACTGTCTAACGGAGTAGGCCTCCAAATCTTACCAGACCAGGCTTCAAGGGAGATGACGTGTTGTAGTGTCAGCCCGAGAAGTTCAAATTTTCCGCAAGAGCAAGACCGTTAGAATTCGACTTGTTGAACTTTTTTCAGGAATCGAATCCCTGAGGCTTTAACCCTGTCTTAATACGCTGTACTGTCGTACAGGGCTAACTGCTTAAAAGCCATTTCTAGCCGCCTAATTTTTAAACGCAAATCCCGGCGCCCCCAAAGGTGAAATACTCCTCATAACCTCATTTTAGTAATAATTAAACCTATAACCTGTAGGAATTGCAGCCTCTACCCCGCTTGTGAACTGCTAGAGTCCTGTAGCCGCCCTTTATAAACTCACCTGCAGGGCACCTTTTTGGTCATTAAAAGGCGAATTCCTGGACTTCGACGTTCGATTTCGCAGCCCGCAAATTCCCTACCGGGGAAGTCTCAACATCATTTTCCGGCTCAAGGCGAAAAAAATCCTTCTGCAGGATTTGACACCGCGTTCGCTTCAAGAACGACGCCTAGCCGTTGTAAGGTACCAGCAACCTCTGCACCAGGATTTAGGCACTAACGCCCGCCCCAGGTAGACCTTAAAATCGCTAAATTCGCTGAAAAATTACAGCTTAAAATCACTGCTGAGTGGAAGGTCGAGTTTGCAAGAACAAAAGACCTACTCAGCCCATTTCCCGAAGGGACCCGCAACACTCGCCGGTGCATTGGGTTGCAGCTCGACCCACGAAACCAGACACCGTTCCAGAAGAACATGTTAATTTTAAATAATGTGCAAATTAGAGTTAATTTTAATTAATTATTGTAACTAGCTAAAAACATTATATTTGTTTTGGTAATTATCTGGTGTTTTACCTAATCGAATATATATTTCAGTGAATGTATTTCTCCGATTTGAGCTTAACCCGAGGGATAAATCTTTGACGCCCTTAGTACGGGGGTGAAACGTCACATCTCTATACGTAAATTTACATTAATTAAAGCATTTTTTTCTTTTGTCGGTATCTCAAGAACGGAAAGGAATTAACCTAAAGTGAATATGAATTTTTTTGTTTAGAATCACTTCTAGAACATATGGTGTAAGTTTGTTGGTTACCTCAGGAAACACCCTGTATATCTCTTTTATGTTTCAATGTTTTTTGTAATGTAACCTAAGCACTTCAGCGTTGACTGCGGTCGCGAGCGGACATACAAACCTGATATAGTTAACAGTGGTGTGCCAGTGGCTGGTGACTTTTACTATTAAATTTCACCACGCCATTATGGCTTGTGTAAAATGCAATGGTGAATTTAAGAGAAATGAGAAGAGTTTGAGCTGTAATGGCTGGTGTGATCAAACCTTTCATCCCAAGTGTGTAAAAATAAGTGATGAAATGTATAAGAACATTACAGAAGTAAATAACATTTTTTGGTGCTGCGACAACTGCTGTAACATGAAGCAATTTTCGATGAGGATAATGGTTGCGGATATGAGAGCGGCGCTGCAGGGATGGCGAAAAGATCTGGACAAGTGTGCTGATGGGGCGAAGAGGCAGGAAACAGCAATATCGACGCTGACGGATACGGTACGGGAAAAATATGAGGAAATAAATAGCAGTATAAAAAAACTTGCAGAGAACGAAAATCCAAACAAAGCCTCGTATGCAGACAAGTTGAAAATTAAAAAGAGCGAACCTGTGTTGGTGGTAAAACCAAAAAATGAGGGACAAAAGAGTGGTGTCACCAAAGAGGCCATTAAATGTAGCATTGATCCCACAACTATCGCAATCTCGGGAGTAAAACATGCTAGCCGGGGTGGAATTATTATTGAATGCAAAAACCAGGAGGCAGTATCCAAACTTAAGGAAGAAGCGGAAACGAAACTTGGGAGCAATTACAATATTAGTGTGCCAAAAAAACGCAAACCGCGTATAAAAATTGTAGGAATGTCCAACAAAATGACGGTAACCGAAATTGAAACCAAAATCTTGGCCCAAAATCATTTCTTAGAGCAAGGAAAGGCTAATCTTAGTGTAGTACATGTAGGGGATATGAAAAACAGAAAAACGCCTTGTTATTTTGCGTATTGTGAACTAGAGCCCGAAAGTTACAATAAAATACTACAGGAAGGAAAAGTTAACATTGAATGGGACAGGTGCAAGGTATTTGATGCTGTTACGGTCACCAGATGCTTTAAATGTAATGGCTATAACCACAGAGCAAAAGAATGTCAGAAGGAACTGACCTGCCCTAAATGTGCTGGCGCACACAATATTAGTGAATGCAAAGCCGATAAGGAGGAAATTAAATGCGTGAACTGTAAAGAAGCAGTAAATAAACTAAAGCTAAAGATTGATATACACCACGAAGCATGGAATACGGAATGCCCAGTTTACAAGCGGAAATTGGAAATTGAGAGAAACAAAGTCAATTTTTTAGAATAACTAAATCCGGCACCTCGCAAAACAAAATACTCTACTTAAATATTCAAAGTTTATTGGCTAATTTCGAACAATTGGAGGCGTTAATCGAGATATACAACCCGTCTATAGTAATGCTATGTGAAACATGTGTAACAGAAGAAATTAATCAATGTGAAATCGCTGTTTCCGGATATTCTATTATCCAGTGCGCCTCGGATTCGAGACATACAGGGGGTGTTCTTATGTACATCAGAAATGGTATTAAATACATGAATATTCAGCGCAGTGTGTTACGGAAAAATGCGTGGATTTTAAGTGTCAAAATATCGAAAGGATTTTCGAAAGGTATATATACGCTTATTTATCACAGCCCAAATTCCAGTGATGCCGAATTCCTTGAATATTTTGAATCATGGTGTGACCACTTCCTCGTTCACCAAAATTTAAACACTATTATCGGCGATTTCAATATCGATATGTCGACACAATACACATACAGCAAAAGATTGCAAAGGTTGATTTCATACTTGGGAATGCAGCAGTTAGTAAACACATATACAAGAGTGACCCCGATATCAAAGACAACAATCGACCTAGTGATATCTAACGCTACGAATATGTTTGTAAATATACTAGATTGCAAAATTGCTGATCATGAAACCTTGGAAATTGTCCAGGAAGCGGAAATGCGTGAAAATGTTATCCAGCAAAAAATGGTTATTGACAAATCTGCTTATTCGGATATAACATATCGAAACAAACTAGGACAGTATGAGTGGGTGAACACTGAAACCATTAACTTAAATGAAAAAGCAATTTTCCTAGTCGACAAAATGAAGATATGTTATAATGCTTTAATTAGTCAGAAAACAATCAATATAAATAAACATAATCCCTGGTTTACTACCGAATTAAAAAATATGCAAAAACAACGTAATGATTCGTATAAAATTGCTAAACGCAATAATTCTGCTGCAGACTGGAGTTTCTACACAAATATTAAAAACAACTATAACCGCACATTAAAAACTTGTAAAAACAAATATTACGAAAAACAGATTGATTTATCCAAAGGATCATCTAAATTAATGTGGAAAAAACTGAAACAACTTATCAAGAACGAAAATGTAAACAGTGCTGAGTTTGTCGAGTTTGGTAACAACAAATTGACTGAACCTAAAAAGATTGCGGAGCAGTTTAATAAATATTTCGTGGATAGTGTTCAAGACATTCACATAAGTATTGGACCAGCTAATGGTAAAATAAATTTAGGCGATATTGGAAACAATACCACAAGCATATTTAGATTTAAACCAATTACCTTGGAAAAATTACAGAAAGTGGTTTTAAAAATGAGTAACAAATCTAGTACTGATGGTATTAACCCTAAATTAATTTGTGACGCTTTACCAGTGATAGGAGAGACGCTGTTGCAGATTATTAATGCATCGTTTGCAACTGGGATTTTTCCTGAAATTTGGAAAACGGCGATTGTTAGTCCAATACCCAAAGTAAACGGAACAAAAAATAGTTCAGAATTCAGACCAATCAATATCTTACCTGCGTTCGAAAAAATCATAGAACATATAGCTAAGGAACAACTGGAAAATTATTTAGAGGAAAATAAAATCCTAATTAGTGAACAATCAGGTTTCCGAAAAGATCACTCTTGTGAAACTTCATTAAACTTAGTTTTAGTGAACTGGAAAGAGGATATAGAACATGGGAAAAAAATAGTAGCAGCGTTCATAGACCTGAAAAGAGCATTTGAAACAATCGACAGAGATCTGCTCTTAGCAAAAATGGAAAAATACGGAATAAAAGGATTCGAATTAAGATGGTTCAAGAATTATCTATGTGGCCGGCAGCAAATTACTAGATACGAAGGTGAAGATTCTCGAGCAGTTGAAGTGTGTTTAGGGGTTCCTCAAGGCTCAATTTTAGGCCCTCTTTTGTTTATCCTCTACATTAATGATATAAACTCAGCAGTGCAAGGTTGTCAATATAACTTATTCGCAGATGACACTCTGGTAACTAGTGCCGATATAAATGTGAACGATGCAGTAAATAAATTAAATAGTGACCTCAAAAATATATCTAAATGGCTAAAATTGAACAAGCTTAAGTTAAATACATCTAAAACAAAAGCAATGGTTATCAGTAGCGGACGATTATTAACCGATACGATAACTAGTGTAATTGTTGACGATGTAGTAATTGAATATGTCCCTAAAATAAAATATCTTGGAATTGTAATAGATAATAGGCTATCTTTTAAGGAACATGTGGATTTTGTTGTAGGTAAAACGGCTAAAAAAATAGGTTTCTTTGGGCGAATCAGTTCCAAATTAAACTTGTGGTCGAGGATACTTGTTTACAAAACAATTATTGCACCACATTTTGAATATTGTGCTAGCGTGTTATTTATAGCCAACGAAGGTGAGTTGCAGCGTCTACAAAAACTGCAAAATAGAGCAATGCGTATTATTCTATTTTGTAATAAACGAACCAGCATCAATTTAATGTTAGAAACGCTGCAATGGCTTAGTATTAAACAGCGAATTTATTTTAATACGTTAATTCTGATCTTTAAAATTGTTAATAACAAATTACCTGCATATTTAAATAAATTTATTGTATACAACAGAGATATACATAGTTATGAGACAAGAAGTGTAAATAATTTTAGATTACCTACAACAACGAAAGCGTGTTCACAAAAAAATCTATATTACAAAGGTTTAAAATTATATAATGAAATGCCTAATGAAGCGAAACAGGCAACAAATGTATCTCAATTTAAAAGGTTATGTTCTAACTATGTCAAATCTGTTTGTAAATGAGTTATGTGTCTTTTTTTTTTGTAAACATCTATCTTGATGAATAAATTTACTTACTGACTTACTTACTTACTTGAAGCTTCTTGAATAAATAAAAATTATTGTTGAAGTATACACGTTTTATATTTATTACAAATCACGCACAAAGTCGCATACGACACATTTTATGATGCGGCCCTCACAACCATCAAATTTTTTACAGTGGCCCTTGGGCCCCTTGAAGTTGGACAGCCCTGACATAGTGGACTTACTCTCCAATAATTTCTGTATCTTTACCCTTGAGCTGGAAATAAAAAAAATATGGAAAAAGGAAATTATTTTAAGGTATGTAATAAAGAACGAAAAAAGTATTTCAAATTATGTACAGAATAGATAAAAAATATCTTAAAGTTGCCAATAAAATTCTAACAGTAAAAGTAAACACTTAGTAATGCGAATTAGATAAATTTTTCAAAGAAACAATACAATACAACGCTCCCGGGAGGAATCCGCTTGCTAGTCAGACGCTTTAATCGCTCACTCAGGAACGTCCACCTATCGTACTTGCTTATGGCTACATCATAAAGAGCGCGATGGTGATATGTTCGATCGCGAACGCACTGCGCATTATTGGAACAAAACATTCAATTTTAAAAAAATGGAATTCAGCCTTAATTAGTGTGAAACTAAGGTACAGTAAGAACTATGGTCACTGTACATATAAATAAAATATCGAACTTTTAATTATTTTTTCTTCCACTGGGTTGATTTTTTCAAAACTCATTATTTTATAAAAACAAAAAACAGGTAGCATTTCTTTGTGAGGTTATTATTCTTTCACTAATCTAACATTTAAACCCGTGTTCATTACAGATTCACCTTTCACATATACTCGTCTGTGTAACTTAATATGTCTGATGAAGCTGTTAACGTGCAGCAAAACGTAACCTTTTAATAATATTTACGAATTGTTGAATTTACCAATACTGTTTATTTTTTGAAAAACTCGCTTTAAAAAAAAATAACTGTGTAACTAATTTAAATACAAATCTTAGCTGACATATCTCCTACTTTAACAGTAATTACTTAAGCAACTGTTTTCAAAATTATAAATGATAAAATTAGATTTTCTTAAAATTAATAAGATAAAGATAAAGTATTGTAACTAACTCGTGTGTTTCACAGCGGTTAATAATCTCAAAGATTAACGTGTGAGCGTGTTAACGTGTTAACATATATCGATTATTAATCGCTCTCATTAACACATTTGTTTGTTAAATAACTATTTTTCGCAACCGTCTTAAAGGTCATTACCTTTCATACCAAAATCTGTAATTGAAGTTGACCTTTCTCCTACTGACACAAAAAATGTATAATAATAATAATAATAAATTGTTTATTCCTGTACTATTATTACAAACACAAGTAGTATAGATATATATGGGAGTAAATACGTTATACAGGAATCACAAGGTATTTGCACAGGCGCTGAACTGCAGTGCCTGATCTTCCACATATACCTTGATAAAAAAAGTTAAATTTCTAATTTAAAAAATGCCTAAATTTCTAATAAAATTATATATAAACTCCGGTATTTCAGTTGCGGTTCAATCATACCAAACCCAAAGTGGACAAACGCGCACAATTTTAAGAGAGCTTGCAACAATTATTTACTATAAATATATTAATAAAGATATTTGGATGCACCCCTATCCATCTAAGCCCGGCCCAACCAAGCTCGAACCACAACCGAAACACCGGCCCTAAGCTATTTTGAGAGAAGGAAAAGAAGAAATAGGAAAAAAATAAAAATAAAAATAAACCAGAAAAAAAGTATAGATAAAATAATTAAAATAAATAAAATGTTGCAACTGTCTTTATATGGAGGGCAAACGTACTTAAGAATAAAGAAAAAAGAGAATAATTAAAAAAAATATAGAAACAAAAGAGAATGCACAGCACAAATCTAATACGTTTATATGCATATATAAAAGTATTATTATATAGTAATACAAATTTAGAATTTATTATTGCCTGTGTAACAAAACGTGGCGGAATCCGCACTTAAATGAACTTAACGGTAAATTTTTCAATGAATTCGGGACAGAACTATAGACTTTATAAATATTAAAATAAAAAGCTCCTTCGTACATAGAGGTGCGGTGTATTGGAGGAGTTATCCCGCCTTTGTATCTTAAATTTAAATTATGTACGTCTGTTCTAAAGGAGATTTTCTTATATAAATAAAGTGGACTTTTTTCTAAGATTAACTTGTGATACAAGCAGGCAGCACTCAGCAATCTCCTGTTTTGCATATTGTGCCATGACAAATCTTTCAGCTTATGAGATATGCGTTAAAATTTACGGATTCTGTAAATTAATCTTAGGCAAGAATTTTGAATTCTTTGGATTCGTTGTGCAGTATCAGCTGTTATACACAGACCATAAACTTGGGAACAGTAGCTAAATTGGCTTAAAACCAAAGTTTCACATAAGGTAACCTTGAGAGAATTAGAAAGAAGATGCCTGTGAGGATAAATTAATTTTAAACCAATGTAGGCCTTTTTAATATTATTTAAAACTTGTGTTTTTTACCTAAAACTACTGTCTAGCGTTAAACCAAGGTTTTTTGTCTCTTCTTTGACTGGGATTGCTACATTCTTTATATTTAAATTAACCTGATTCTTAATGACGCAAACATCCTGGGCCCTACCAAACAGCACAACAACTGATTTTAATGGATTTAAATGGAACTCGAACATCGGTCGCGGAACCGGGCGGACGTTGTTTAATCGCAGTGACCGCGTGAGATATCCCGTAACCCTTAAACTTCGATATATCCAAAATTCTACAAAATATTGTGATAAATATTTTAATAACATAAAACTTTTAAACAATTTACTTTAAATTGAGCCCATCGGAGGGCTCAACCTAAAACAGCTATGAGAAAGAAACGTAACAGCAGTGACCTCTCACCTCCTGCCACGGCCGCTAACAAAAGGTATTTATTTAATCCCCAATCCCTCATTAAAGCTAATCCTTACTACCTACCTGATAATGTAACCGCTACCAATTCAACTTCAAACAACACTCAAAATGAAATTAAAATACCACCAATTTATGTACAGGAAGCAACCAACTACCAAAAAGTGCTAAAAGATTTAAGCTCTAACGTTACGAAAGAATTTACAAGTTTGTAAAGGAACAACACTACGAATCAATCTTACCAGCAGTGACGATTTCAGCACACTTACAAAGTTTTACTTCGAAAATAACATTAAATATCATACGTATAAAGATCCAGCACAGCGTATAAATCAACTCTTCATTATCATACGAAACATACATCCAAACCGAACTCACTAAACTAAGCTATCCGATAACCAAAGTTGCAAGACTTTACAACAAAGATAAATTCCCAATCCCTATCTGCGCTGTCGAGCTAACAAAAACCGATAAAGCAACAGAAATTTTTAACCTCACCAAACTAGGACACTGTGTAATAGCTGTTGAACCAAGAAGAAAATCTAGAGACGTCCCCCAATGCCACAGATGCCAACGGTACGGGCATACGAAAGATTATTGTAAGTTAGAACCACGTTGTATCAAATGCACCAAGAACCACATGTATAACGAATGTCCCAAAAAACAAACAGAAAAACCTCAATGTGTGAACTGCGGGGATGAACACCCCGCAAATTATAAAGGCTGCTCCTATTAGGTAAAAATCAGCAACAATTCAACACAGAATACACACCAGCGAAACTCCAGCAAAAGAACCGACAGAACTTACGCGAACATAACTCAACAAAACAATTGTACCCCAAACCCAAATGACAACTCCTCAGGTACCATTCAAACAATCATTAAAGTAATAATGGATTTAATCACGCCCCACCTCGATAAAACCAAACCCATTCTAACAGCACTAATACCAACACTGATTCAACATGGTATTATATAAGGTACACACCATTAATAATATAACAATAGTTAACTGGAATGCTGACGGAATCAAAAGGCAACGTTCCGAACTTATAAGTTTCTTGGCAAGACATAATGTAGACGTGGCTTGTATATCCGAGACGCACTTAATCGAGAGCGAAACATTTAAATTGCCGGGTTATATAATTTACCGAAATGACAGAGCCGGAACCATAGCATCTGGAGGTGTTGCTATAATAATTAAACAAAAACTTACACACTTTCAATTACCCAATATACAATTAGCAAGTATAGAAGCAACTGCCATTAATATACAGTTAAACGACAACACACAGACAAAAATAATAGCCGCTTACAAACAACCGAACCGAAGACTAGCACAACAGGATCTTATTAGTTTATTCGATAATACCCACAGTACCCTTTTGATTGGAGACTAAATAGTAAAAATACCCAATGGAATTGTAGAGTCAATAACCCTGACGGCAAAAAACTACATACTTATACTACTATGCAAGCTATACAAATATCAGCACCAGACAAATTCACGTATTACCCTTACCAACTAGACAGGCAGCCCGATATCCTGGATATAGTTCTCCACAAGAATTTCACTAAACCTACATACCAACAGGTCTTAACAGAAATGGACTCCGACCACCTCCCGGTACTATTGTCTTTCTCACACATGCCTCAATACAACCCTCCAACCCCAAAACACATAAATGGATTTGTCAACTGGGATCTCTTCATGAGTAACATAGATAAACAACTAAATCCACCTAAAAGTATCAATACGGCTGAAGACTTTGATAATGTAGTTGAATACCTTACTAACGGCATAAAACAATGTGTCTCAGAAGCTATAACTACTCCAAAAAGACCAAGAACATCACGATCTTTTCATACACCGATTGCATTACTAAATTTAATAAAATACAAAAATCAGATACGCAGAAAATAGCAAAACACACGTGAACCTCATCTAAAGGTCCTATTAAATCAATAAAATCGACAAGTTAAGTGGGAACTAGACAATCACAGAATAAATTTATACCAGGAATATATCCAACAACTGGGCTCGAAAGATAATAGCTTATGGCAAGCAACTAAACGAATTTTAAAACAAAACCCAATTATTCCACCACTAGTAAAACATAACAACATATACACCACAGATCAAGAAAAATCCAATATCTTAGCAGATCAGATAGAAGAAAACCTTCCTCCAGCACAAGGCAACGATCAACGATTTATAGACGAAAAAGAAAGATTAGTGGCAAATCATATGCCGCTACAATCTAACCTAATAAATCCAACGTCGCCATACGAAATAAAAGCCGAAATAAAGAAACTCCAAATACGAAAATCCCCCGGTCCTGATCTAATGCCAAATATTATTCTAAAAAACTTACCACGCAAAGCGCTAGCCTACCTCGCAACAGTGTTCAATGCATGTATGAGAATTGGACACTTCCCCGTAAAATGGAAACATGCCCATATTCTCCCATTTCACAAACCAGGAAAAGACAAAAAGAAGCCAGATAGCTACCGTCCTATAAGTTTATTATCTACGTTATCCAAACTGCTAGAAAAAATAATCAACAAACGTCTACAGAAATCTCTTACACAGAACAATATCATACCCATGTTCCAGCAGGCCTTCGATAAAGTCTGGAGAGAAGGACTATTATACAAACTCCTCCAGGCCAATATTCCAACATACCTAACTAAAATAATATCCTCTTTCCTGCAAAATAGATCATTCTCGGTCAGAATTAACACAACGCTCTCCAACGTCAAAAGAATGAATGCAGGAGTACCACAAGGGAGTATTCTAGGTCCTACACTTTTCAACATTTATGTAAATGATATTCCCGAAATTTCAAACATCGGAATAGTAGCAATGTTCGCGGATGACACTGCTGTCGTAGCGCAACACGAAAACCTGGAAACAGCAATTCATAATCTGCAGGAAGCCGTAAACGATCTATGCCAATGGTTTAACAACTGGCGTATATCAATAAACTCAAAGAACTGCGAATGCAAAATATTCACACTGCGAAGAATCGGGAATCCAACACTACTGAAGATAAATAACACCGATATCCAATGGAATCCAAAAGACTAGGCAGTGAAATATTTAGGACAATACTTAGACGCTCAGTTAAAATGGGGCTGCCACATTAACAAAAAACTAAATCAAGGCCACGCCCGCCTAGCCCTATTATACCCGATCCTTAACAAAAAATCACCATTAAAACTCCAGTGTTCCATTGTACTCTACAAATCCATTCTTCGCCCTCTCCTAACATACAGCTGTCCAATCTGGAGCAACGCTTCTAAAATTCATTTAAATAAAATACAAGTTTTTCAAAATAAAGTGCTCAGAATAATCCTCAATTGCCCATGGTACATCAGAAACAATCAAATTCATAAAGAACTAGGCATCGAAATGATTTCGGACCACGTAAAGAGACTAACCAACAAATTTATGATCAACCTACATCAATGCCCTGGAGCGATGTATTACAAAATAGGAAACAGAAGTCACACCAGATTGAAAAGGAAACTCCCAATAGACCTTTGCTACTCATCATCAAACACCGAAACAGCATCAGAAATAAGTGACTAATTTCCCTCATAGACATACCCTTTGAATATCATGTAATCCCAATTCTCTAATTTAATCTTACCATACAAGTCCATATCGACTTAACTAGTTATGTTGTATATAATAATATAGAATTTTTTTTAAGTAAACCGAGCCATGTATAGCAAAATGTATGCTGATCTGGTTATAAATAACAAAAAAATGGATTTAATAAAAGAGCATGTTTTTTTGAAGCATCAGCTATGGCATTTAGATCTGATTGAATATCTTTAAGTGACTGTTGAATGTTTTCATGTTTAAAAGAATAGTGTAACTGCGTGTCATCTGCATACATATGGATGTTACAGAATGACGTTATAGCGCTAAAAGAACGTGTATAAACAGTAAACAGTAGTAATGGACTTAAAATAGAGCCTTGTGGAACACCCCTGGTTACTGGTTTGAAAGAAGATTGTCCATTAGACAATCTTACATACTGCTCGCGACCGGTTAAATAGCTGCGGAACATAGAAACAGTGTTATGATCGAGACCAACACTTTTTAAAATAACTAATAAAATTTCGTGATTTATAGTATCGAATGCCTTACTAAAATCTAACAACACGAGTACAGAAACTTTATTTTGATCAGTGGCAACCATAAGATCATCTGTGATACTCAAAAGTGCAGTCGTGCAGCTGTATCCAGCTCTAAATCCCTACTGAGTATCAGGAATAAGATGTTTTTCATTTAAATAATTTCTAAGTTGTTGATTTAGAGTGTTTTCTAAAACTTTAGATAAAACTGGCAGTAAACTTATTGGCCGTAGGTCTTTGTACTCTGCGGGACTATTAGTTTTGGGTACAGGTACAATAACTGTTTTTTTCCAAGCGGATGGAAAGGTATTACAGATCAAACAACAATTTATTATATGCGTAAAATAGGGCAAGAGAATGGGACAGCAAAGTTTAATTATCAATATATTTAGATTATCCCAACCCGACGAATTACTTTTTATTTCATGTATAAATTTATTAATAGTGGCGACATCCACAGTTTGAAATTGAAACGCGTTGGTAGCAATATGGCTAATTTCATTTTTATAGTAATTAAGGGTTTCATTTAGATTGCAATTGGATTGGGGAATAGAATCTAGAAAGTAGTTATTAATTTCATCCGGTTTTTGTAAGTGTTGGGGCAAATCATTTTTAGTTTTAGGTCGAATATCAAGATGTTTTAGTGCGTTCCACATTTGTTTTGGGTTAGCTGTATTAAATTTATATTCCAAATAGGTTTTTTAACTGTGCTTGTGGTAAGATTGAGTAACATCTTATAATATTCCCAATGCGCAGGACGTTTAGTTTTTTTATATTTATTAAGCGCTTTATCTCGAAGTTTCATTAGTAATCTGGTATTTTCAGTTAACCAAGGGGCCCACTTTTTATTAAGTTTGATTTTTTTAATAGGAGCATGCTTATTGATAACACTCAGAATATTTGAACCCATAAAGGCCATCTTATCGTCAAGATTATCCATGTAAAAGACTTTCTGCCAAGCAACTTGTTGAATGTCACTAGTAAAAGAAGTAAAATCAAAATTATTGAAACATCTAAAAGTTTTAAAACCATTTTCTTCGTTACGACGCTTTATCGTCAAACTACAACAAATAGTTTCATGATCAGAAAATTTGCGACCGGCAATTGTGCATTCTGAAATTAAAGTTTTATCCGAACTTAGGATGTGGTCCAAAAGTGCATTTATACGAGTATGTTCAGTGATAATTTGTTCTAGTTCTAAAGATTCAAGTAAAGACTTATAATAAACGACATCAATTTCATTAGGTTCCAATATGTTAACATTAAAATCTCCCAAGCAGACACACAAGATAGCTGCGTACATGCCTGTTCAAATTTATCACAAAACACTTTGTAGTTCTGTTTTGGTGGTTATATACTGCTCCAAATGCAAGAGATATTTTGCCAATTTTTATTAATAACCAAATTTGCTCTGTATTTGCATTGTAGATATCAATTTTAGAGTAATTAAATGAGTTCTTAATATAGACACACACACACACCTCCTCCTCTTTCACAGCGATCAAATCGTTCTGTACTGTACCCATTAATAAGAATAGTAATAATTCTATTCTTACGCAATCGTTCAGCCAGGTTTCGCTAACGGCCACAATGTCGTATTCGTTTTCAACAATAAAAGTTTTAATTCATGGAATTTGTGCACTAACGATCTAATATTAATATGAGTAATACGTATGCGGTTCATTTAGATAGTTAAAAAATAACAAGAAAAAGGAAAAATAAACTGTGCCGAAAAGTCGCAGCGACGTTGTCGCGAAACGCGCGAACTGAAAAAAGTTTCATATGGGGCGCGCACTGCACGAAACATATTAGATAAGAAGATTGGTTAAATCGTTGTGGGAATTTATTTTATGCACTTCACCTTTGACTTTAACATAAATCATGCTATCATTTGTCCACACTGCCTGGAATCCCAGTTTTTTTGCAGCAGCTTTATAAAGTTCGATCCCTTTAACTTGCGCTTGTTATCAAACACTTGCTTTTTTACACTTCTCTGTACGAATTTCACTATTATGAGGCGATGAGCACCTTCTCTTCCTTTAAGCCTGTGGCTGATATCAATGGCTTAAGGGGGTACTATTATCCCTAATTTGTCCTTACATACTTTGGCTACTGCCTTATCTGTGGTCTCCCCTTCTTCTTCCGGCACACCAAACATCCTTAGAGAAGGGTTACCGTTACAGGCTGATTTATTTGTCAAAACGAAAAATGAAATAAATAGCACATTTTCATTCACTTCCTTATTTACAAAACGATGATGAATAGATGAAGAATTAATATCAAGGATTAAATAACAAATTGAAAGCAATTTCATTTGATTCTCTACTATCTGGTCTCGACATCTGAACTTTTTCTCTTGATGTTATTTTCTTGGTCTTGTCAAGTCGCCTTTGCTGGTTGACGTTTTTATTGTGCGGTACCTTTGGATCTAGTTTTTCACACAATTTTGTTTTGGAATTTCTGAAAGCAGTTAAAGTAGGCTGAAGAGGTGTTACCATATTTTTTTCCGCATCCAATTCTTGCAAGTTAGTAAGGCTGTCAATAATTTGCAACATTTCAAGCTTAAATTTTTCTTTGTTGACAGAAAACTGAGCTTCATTTAGATTGGTTTTTGTCTTGGATAACGCATAATTCTTGTTGGTTGTCCACGTTTTCATCAACAGTTAAATCAGGGTAATCATCTGTGAAATAAACGATGTTAGCCCTCAATTTTATTTTTCAGAGAATCGCATTTACACAGCCTACACCATCCAAAATTGCAACTAAATTTTCAAAAGAAAAAGAATGACTGAAACCACTACCGTGTGAATTAGAGTACGTCCTAATCTAAATGGTTGTAATTTAAACTGTATAAATTAGAGAAATACACAGACCTTTCATAAAGAAAACAAAATAGACATAAAAATTACAATATATCTATAACCCCGTATTATTAAAACGATGGTAGCTATTTTCTATTAACCAGAGAAATACATTGAGCAACACAAACCAACAAAACCCAAATACCAAAATGTACCACCACATCAGACACAATATATTTACATTCTCACCTTTTGTCATAGAACATGACTCGTGGTGTATACAT
This sequence comes from Agriotes lineatus, assembly GCA_940337035.1. NCBI lineage: Eukaryota > Metazoa > Arthropoda > Insecta > Coleoptera > Elateridae > Agriotes > Agriotes lineatus. Next base: position 17,772 of record CALNHX010009461.1, read on the forward strand.
AAATATTTGATAGCAAAATTTAGATGTAAAGTACATTTTTTTTTCTATAATAATTTTCAAGGTCAACTTTCTAGGTGATAAGTTGCATTCCTGCAGGGTCCCTAATGTTGGTACATAGATTTTTAGTTTTTTTCTTCCACTAAAAAATGATTGTCATTTTGACAGATATGTCATAATTTAATATCGCTTGCTTCATTTTTGCATTTAAAATATTTCTTGGTATTATTTTTTATCCGATGTTATTGATGATGTTGGTAATTTCATGTTAAAAAAATCAATCAAGAGTTCAAATTAAGAAATTTTGACATTCAAAATTTGCACATAACCATAATTTTGAAAAAGTTCTACCTACACGAGGTATAAAAATTTCCTAGCGTTTTAATCACATATCTACCAACATTGTAACACTTTGACAGTTATTATTAAAAAAAAACGTACTTTATGTACACATAAATTATTTACCAGAATGGTCAGAAAGTTCCATGTTATTACCAGCATCAGCATGTTCATGTGGTTTCAAAAATCTGCAAAATAAATGGATGTGCCTACACATGTTCCATTTTATGGATGAATCTAAGCACTAACACGTGTGGCGGTGAATACAAATCAGTTTACAGTCACAGTCTGTTTGCCTTTCTTCTGTCCGAAGCTGTTTGTATACGACTACCTGTAAGAAAACACTACAATATCAAATTTATAGATGTTATGTTTCCAGATTTGTTTCTCTTTAGAATTCACTTTACTTAAATTATTACGAGGGGACCGAGAAAAATTTTGCCTTTCTTAAAGATTAACTTGTTTTTTATTTTGAAACGTTTTGTACAATTTTAACGTTTTCTATATAGTCTCCTTGCAAATCCACACATTTCTGCCACCGATGCTTCAACTTTAAAATCCCGTCTTTATAGAAGTCGGCATTTTGCTCCTCCGGCCATTGGGAACGTCCACTTTTCACACTTTCATCATCTTTAAAATGCGCTCCACGTAAATGACTTTTTAAGTTCCCAAATAAATGGTAGTCAGAGGGTGCCAACTCAGGTGAATATGGTGGATGTGGCAAAATTTGGAAACCCAATTCGGCCGCTTATGAAGTAAGTTCTTTGTATTTGTTCAACAATTAACCTTTTATAATAATTAATGATAATTAGATTCAATGACTTTAATTATTGATTGTTCCGTCCTGTTGTATTTTTATTTATTTCAAAAGAAATCTAATCTGACACAGTTTAAATTCTGATTATTTTTTTATAATTGCCAATGCACTCAAATTACATAAATATGCTCTAGTAAACTAGCTAACAATCACAATAAGCCCCATGTTTGAACTACTCTTATTTTTGAAATTTCAATTGCCCCACGTTTTGGGCCGTCATAAATTTATGCAATGGCTTAATATTTCGACACCATAAGTATTTAATTCGATTGCCCTGCTCTGCTAGCTGTTAGTAGTTATTTCTTATTTATCAATTAATTTCAAATAATTTCTACTTGAAAAATACTATTGCCATGAAAACTCAATCAGGGTTAGGTTCATTTATCTAGTTGTCTTATTTTTAACTTGTCAAATATTTAGAATAAATCTCAATTGTCAAATGACCTTAAATGTCACTTATCTTGACTGAATTCAAAATAATTCTTCTACTTGTAATCAGATACGACCAACGTACACTGTTTTCAATATTATTATGATGTATGACATTCTCTATCTTTTATAATAAGTACTAACTCTTTTAATTATTGCAAGTAATAAATATTGTTCATATACTTCAGTTTTATTCTAGGCTAAACTAATAACCAACCTTATTGACTCAACTAATTGCACCTCCAGTACCACAGACCCCTCTGTACAACCAGTTACCACACGAACACGTCCAACTGCAATTAACTGTCCAACCAATTTACAGCCGTCAAATCTTCCAGAAAAACCTTAAATTAGTCAAAGAATCCAACCTCTCTTTAACCAAAAACTGCACCCGTCGACCCACATATCACTCCTTCACAATCCTCTTTTATCAGTAAACTATTCTTGTTATATTCCAAATTAATACCATTTCCTTGCAGGCTCAACCGTCACGATTATCTGTCCTCTACATGAAGACGAAGCACCCCAATATAGCCAATCACTCAGAATGATTCCCAAGTAGATACATCAATCCTCCATAAATGACTCCTACACCTGCAGTATTTCGCACCAGTCGAATCCCTTCTATTTCCTTTTTCAAAACTGTATCAACTCCAATAAAGCAGCCCAATCCAAATCTTATATTTTTAGTTATTATAAAATGCTCTTCATCCAATTAAAATTGTTATTATTAAAGATCTTCTTTAATTGAGACATCTGTTACTCGTACACCATTATAATTATATTTCACATTATTTAATCTTCATAGATTTATTTACTCACTGTTCTTATTATGCCAGTACCATTATTATACCGGGTGTCCGTTCTCAAAGTCGAACATAGGCGATTAACATTGTATTGAACGTTTTTGCCAATTCCTGCTCGCCAATTCAACTTACACGGAAGGCAATGGTATCAATGGAAAGATAAAATTATTACGCATCAAATGATACCAATAATAATATTCAAGATGCGATTTTTATTTTAAAATACTAATTTTAAAACTTGGGAACGTTTAAATATGCCATGCCTTCTTTTTCAAGTTCAATAGCATTTGTCAAAAAAACTGGTAATTATTTGGAGTAAATCGGGTATTTTCTGTCAACGTCTGTTAAAATTATCTACAGAAAAATGAATTATTTCAATGAAGAATGACTGAATGCACTAATGTTAATTGCCTATGTTCGACTTTGAGAATGGACACCCGGTATATAAAACAGTAAAGTTTTCAACATTTTATTAATACCCAAAATATTATGTTACATTTTTCAAAATTTGTTATTCTCAATTCAAAAAGAACTCTCTTAACTACCGTATTTTCATTATTGATGCTTACTATATTTAAATATACATTTGATACCTACATACTTGGTTATCTTTTAATATTTTTAATTTGGTCTGTCGTATCCGACATCAGTAGTAAATAATTTCTATCTTTTAACATCTTACTTTATAAAAAACTACATGAAATTTATTCTTTCCATTCTCATTTCTTTAAAATTTTATCTCTATTTAAAAACTTAATTGAAATAACCTTTTTATATTCTAAACTTTTGCAAAGACTGACTACAATGCTTTACCAAATCTTTTTATCGTATTGATCATCAAACTATATCCACTCTTATGATATCATAACATAATATATATATATATATATATATATATATATATATATATTGTTATGATACATGATGCAGGAAGCTTAATCATATTAAAGAAATATAAAAAAATGAACTAATAAATTTGAACGGTTACAATAATTAAATCTTAATGCATATAAAATTTTAGATTTCAATGATGAAAGTAATAGACATAGAACTCTTGTTGCGTTATTCATTGTGATTCATTAAATACTGGTAGGCTAATTTGAATGTATTGAAATTAATAGTTAGATATAATAAAATCAAACCAAGGTTACATTGACAATTGTGTTTGTTAAGCAAATTTTGTATTAGTATTATTAAAAAAATAACTAAAATAGAGCATAAATAATCGTTCCTGTTAGATATAAAAATTTGTTTAAAACAGTTACGTAAATAGAACTCAAGAAAACAGATGTAATGAAAAATTTGGCTAAAGCAATATTGAAAATAAAACGAACTTCTGCTTGATCTTTATATAATTTGATATGGTAATATGAAGTGGTGAATGAGAAGTTATTAATACAGTTATTTGAATATTGGAATACAAGAAATAATAATAGTTGATGGAGATTGGATTTATTGGTACAAGCTCCATAAGAAGAGGTAATTTTACAATAATTATTAATTGATTTGGATACTTGGTGCATGGTGCTTGAGACGTCTGAGTATCTGAAAATAAATGGGACAAAGTTATAATTGGAATCAATCAAAGGAGACAAACTTACCAGGACAACAGATCGTGTGATGAGGATATCTAGGGGTTGCTGATAGCTGTGATGGTTGTATCCAGAAAGAGCAGTAGCAGCTAGGAGGATCAGGAACTTACAGCAGAGACCAGGACGGAAGAAAGGAGCCGGGTAGTTGTTTGTTTTTGACGGAGCCGGTAGCATATTGACAGGGCTTGGATCTGTGGTGAAGACATCCAGGAGGAGTAATAGCTGTGATGGTTGTATCCAGAAAGAGCAGTAGCAGCTAGGAGGAACAGTAATATTTAGAACGAGTCAGGACTGGATTTTGGAGCCGACGTCAGTTTGACAGGTCAAAAAGGGGTTTGCTGCTGCTGAATGCTGTGGTTTGTTCGAGACGGAATACAGTGGTGAGTCTTGTTTTTGGTGAGGACATAAGCAACTAATACAGGTTTGTTAAGATAAGTTAATAAATAAATGTTGAATAACTATCAATTTTGAAAGCAAGTGACATAAACTGAGGTTAATAATTGCATAACGTATTTGAATGGCAGTAAATGTCAATGTGAGATACATTTGTCAGTACACCTTGTTGAATTAATTTGAAAGTCAAGTTTGACATTTAACGTCATTGATAGTCAGAGAATTTAAGGTTAAAATTTTTAATGCTTCAAAAAGTAGCAGACTAGATTTCATGAACCCAGCCCTGAAAAATAAGAGTTCTCGATAAAAAGTAAATATCATTGTGATATTTAATTAATTCAAAGAGTCAAATCATAGTTTACTTGGTAAGCTATAACATAATTAATGGTTGATTATCTAACGTAATACATGCTTGCCATCTAAAAGGTGTGTCATAGCAATATATATATTATCATACCAAACAACTTTTTTCCCTGGGGTTTTTTAATATTCACAACAATAGAAAAGTTACAGCTTGTAGAAGGAAAAACCAACCAAGCTGTATAGTGTATAGTGCTCTTCCTATCTCCGGAACCGTAATCACCCGGTTGCCTTCTCCTCTTTGTCTGTCCGTCCGACATTCTGTCTGTCTATAGATATTTGGCATGTGGATCAGATGTCTATCTGACACACAACTGAATATACTTCTGGTAAGATATATGAAGGGCGAGTACCATAACTTGTTTTCCTATTTTTGCTTCAACTAGAGAACTATAAAATAAATAAAAATATTAATTTAGCATTGAGCTCCGATTTTTACGCTTGACAAATAGACATATTTTAGACCAAATGCATACAGGGTGGACACATTAAAAAATTAAATATCTTTTTCTCTTGTAATATTTTCAAAATGTTTAGTTTCAACATTTTCATTTGCGAGGGAAGTTCCAAGTAAAGCCCTTAACTGGTTTTTAACAGTAACCGTATTTTCTCGAGTAGAACTCGCCTACTGCGTATCAACGATAAATTATATTAGATATATAACAAAAAGAGTAGATTCTATTCCATTCTATGGCTTGTTTCTATAAAAAAATATATTTAGATATTTAGGACGGAATTTTGGGTAGTGAACATAAATAATAGTTGAAAAATGTATAGACAAAGACTGTAAAGCTTAATTGTTACAACTCATTAAATTTGTTTCGATTTACGAGTACTTTGACATTTATTATTGTGAATCTCACAATTAAATCTTATCCTGATTTCTATTACATGCTACTATTATAATAGGTATATTATAGTACAGTTAAAACACAAAACACAACACTCTGCTATCAGTGATAATGGCCCAAAAACAGCTTTAGCCAGTTTGCTATCCTTTAATACCACTTAAATAGACGAGTTTTTAGCTTAGACAAACATGACCCTTAATTTACCTTTATCACTTTTCGACCACTGTACTTTTATTGATACTTACGTTTTTAGCCTACGTCTAAATGTGGCTAATTACAATATATAAAATTTTGCAAGGCAAGCATGGAACGTGGTGTAGAAATTGATTCAACGTTAAATAATTGCATTCTTATTTCAAAAGTGTTACTCGCCCAAAGATATGTTAATTTCTTTTTGATATCTCTCGATGACTAAGCTGTATGTTACCCACAATTTCTGCTATTAAATGATAAAACTAATAAAGGAAAACTTACATATTTCATCAATTTTGTTATTTTTGCCAAACGTTACTTATCTATATCCGCTAAGATGTTAAAGCTCACTTCAAGTGGAATTTGGAATAACAGAACTAGCCGGCTAGGAGGATTCTTGGTGATTGTCTGTCTGTCTAAACAGTATTAGAAGCTTTTTCAAAGAATAACATCATCAGATAATTATTTCGCAAAGCAACCACAAGGAAGAGTGGGATATACACAGCCAATCCTTTTTTGAAAAGGTTTATTTAAGTTGCACGTTTAGAAAATATGCAACCTTGTACTACTATTATCCTAATTACACTCGAATGATATATTTAACAGAAATTATGAACTATTCTGTACCTTGGTGGTAGTAAAGCATACGCGACCTTCAAAATTAAATTGGCGTATTTTCTGATAAAAAATTTCTGAAAAGCGACGAAGTCCATTTTTGCCTAAATAGATCCGCAAATAAGTAAAGCTACCATTTTTGGGGTAACAGAAACCCACAAATTATTCACGAGATGCCGCCGTATGAACTAAAAGTGACTGATTGGGCCTTAAACCTCAAACTATGGAAAAGAGCTCGCCAGTACGTCAATACTAGTATAACCGTATAGACAATATTAGTAAAAATATATATTGAGAAATTGATTTTGCGCCACCCATTATCTGGAGGAGGCTGTCCTGTGACTACCAGCTGTTGATTGTATTGTGTGAAAACGTTGGTTTAGTAGAAACTAAAATATAAGTTTACTTGCATTTATATGTATGAATGTATGTATAATCGATAACCGCGTTTTCCGTTGCGGTTTAAAGGCTTTATGTTCTTGCATCTACCGGTACAATACTCAACTTGGCCCGGATTCGGGATACAAAGTTGTGTGAGGTGAGGTGTGAGTGTGTGTTATGTTGACTTTGTTACTCTATCTCTTAGGTCTGTGGTTCTGACTAGAGCACAGTTAATTTGGTGCCCAACTGTGAATGGTCTCACCGAGCCCGGTTCAAATCCTAAGGCCCCGGAAATTTCGGCCCTCGCGGGATTCGAACGGAGGAATTGCTTAATGCAAGGGAAGCGCTTACCCATCTGCGCTACTCGGCTTCTTTTAATAATAGTCTTTAATTAATATTGTTTCACTATGTGCACAGTTATCATAAAACATGGCAGTTTCGTGAAGCCAGCGCTAAATTACAGGTAAAAATGTGCTAATGAAGGGTGTAACGTTTTTGTGTCACAACCAACTAGCATTCTATCCACCTAATTTGATTCTGTATATGTAAATCTCAAAATACAGTAAATAGGATTTTTAGTGGAAGCTATTGATTTACTTTTACATTATACTATTGTTACACCTTCTCGTTAGGTCAAAAATAAATGGAGGTGCTTTTAGTAAACTAAAAGCGACATTTACTTTAATCACCTCGCACCTGCTGTACCTTAATGCAACTAAAACATTTCCACATCAGAGGTGAGAATGCTGCCATCCAGAAACGTTACATGCATTCTTAGACTTCAAAATGCAGCTAATTGCGATATATCACCTGATATTAGTTAGCATAGCGAGCGCGCAGCGTGGTATAGAAGTTGATTTTAAATTAATTAACTGCCTTGTCTTATTAACTCAAAAGTGCTATTCGCCCCATGATACGTTATATTTTGTATCTGAAGAGCATGATGATTTCTTGATGACCAAGTTTATACATAATCCACGAATTATGCTAGTAACTAACAAAACGATTAGAGGGACATTAAGTTTCTTTACGAATTTTGTTATAATTGTCAAAGGTTACTCATCTATATCCGATATTCTGTTAAAGCTCACTTTAAGTGGAATTTGGGATCAAAGTACTAGCCCACGAGGGAGATTTTTGGTTGTCATCCGCCAGCCTAAACATTTAGAGAAAGCTATTGAAATATTTTGGGAGTATAACATCATCAATGTTATAATCGTTTCACAAAGCAGCAAGAAGCGCGATTGGGATTTATACACGGCTAACCCTTTTTTGAACGGGAACTGTGCTAAAAATGCGCATATCGACAATCGACAACGGTGTAATGCTCCAATAAAGACTTTTTTCAATAACTCGATCAGTAGTCTTAATGGTTGTCCTATTACCGTTGTAAGTTTGATTCCCGTATCCAGAGATTTTCGATGGAGAGCACCTGAAGCACTTTTTTTACGTATATTAGACGTCATAAGCAGTAAACTGAATACCAACATAACCATTATCATTGTGGATGACGTAAAACAAACAATTTCCAAAAGACCAAGCCAAGATATAATAGTTCTGCTGCAATTAGTACGTGCAAACGCATTACTTGCAGATTATGATTTCGGCGACATTTTTTTTCAAGACCAGACATCATGGTTTATTCCCAAACCAGCTAGAATTTCCACCGCAAAAACCATTTTATACATCTTCAATGTAAATGTCCTATGTAGTATGGGAACGACTTCCTTACTAACTGTTATGATTAGTTGGATAGGGGCGAAGCTTGTTGGGGACTTGCTTATTTTCAAGAATATTTCTAGAAATATTTTTGGAATTGCCTCGTATACGTTTGGAATTGGAACCAATGTAATGCCTGCAACCAGGACCATCCGTTTCATCTGGATATTATACTTAGTCTACTCCTCTATCATTTGTTCAGTTTTTCAAGGAAAACTGATAAGTGCATTAACTAGTCCAATATATGAAGAGTCTATTCATAACGAGGAACAACTGGCAAAATCAGATTTGAAGCTTTTCGTATTTTCTACTGCCGCACGTACAGTCACAAATGACAGCTTAGGGTTTAAGCTTCAAAAAAAGTTCAATTACGTCACTATACTGAACGTGACAGATTATTTATGGAAGATTGCGCACTATCGCAACTTCAGCGTTTCCTTATCGAAGAAGCTTGTAACCGCAGTTCGCAAAAATATGGAAAATACTTTCAATATAATAGATGCTAAATATATAATGAAAGTAGAAGCCGTTATTGGTATGAACAGGGGACATTATTTCGTAAGAACACTGAACACAGTAAATAGAAGAATAACAGAAAGTGGACTTCCAGATAAAATTCTGTCAAGTGCAAACAAATCACGAGTTTTTGTGAATAGTGAATGTCTGGAAATTGTACTAAACCTAGGGCACTTACAGTGGATCTTTATTTGCTGGATAAGTGGGTTGATAACTGCCTTCTCGGTATTTTTAATGGAAGTACTTAATTTTCGCACTTTAAACAATTAAAGCAAAATTTGGTATATATTGCAGTGGTTTTTTGCCTACAGCAATTTTGGTTGCCTAGCTAAGGCATAAAAATGAAATAATAATTCAAATAGGCACAGAATTTAAATTTGGTTTATTGCAAGAGAAAGGCAGTATTTTACATTAATAAATACACATGGTACTATTAGCAGTAACTATAATTGTATTGATATAGGTTAACATTACATTAAACAATAAGGAGTTTTTTTGCAATTTCGTTACGCTAAAATAGAGGCTCGCTAAAGCGTATGTTACCTAGCGGCGGCAACGATGCATCCAGTCAAAATCAACTTTTTCGATTCTAGCGTAACGCTATCCTTACGCTATTTTAACGTGACGTGGTGCAAAAACTCCCTATTAGCGAAGGGGTTATATTTAAATAAATTTCCATTAAATAAACTCGTTATGGCAGATGGGCTTGATTTGTGTGGACTGATAAAGTTAATATTGTAAAATCAATACAAGAATGTGAATTTAATATGATACAGAGATGGTTTGTGGCGTTACAAAAATTATTGGCAGCGTTGGAATTAACTTCTATATCTCCAAAAAAACGCAGCTGGCGGGTAAAGAAACGGTGCAAAGGAAAGCAACGATTGCAAAGAGCAAGATAAGGCAACCTACTACAGGATAAAATCAATTGTGCAGTGTTAATTATAAACTTGTGAAACAGTGCATTTAAAAACTTAAGTGATTAAAAGCAGAGTAAAGTTACACACTCCTACGAATTGGAATTATTCGAAAGACAGTTTAGTTCCTAAGTAATAACATTGTATAAAAACTTGTAAAGTTGTACATTTTAGTGGTTAAGTTACCTGATTTTCAATTGTTAGACAAAAAGCTATTTTTATTGATCACCCGTTTGTAGAGCATCTTTGTGTGTAAAGTTTCTTCGTATTTAAAACTCCCGGTGAAAAGGAACAAGCTCTGCAAGAATTGACCCAAGTGCGTCCGGCATCGAGGTCACTTTTCGGCCAGTTTTCGAATAGTCGGCCAGTTGAAATATTATGTGCATCGTGTAGGAGGGGGTCCTTTATTGAGCCCCACGTCCAGAGTTTGGGAGCAGAAAATCATCACGAGGTTTACAATCGCCGTGGCGTTCTTAGAAAAGGTGTACCGCCTACGAAGCTGTACTTCCAAGGTAAATTTCATAGGGAAGTAGTTGCAGTGGGCCCACTAGCTTAGGGTTGCATTAAGAATAGAGTTTGTACGATGTGTAGAGGCAAGTTCCAGTTCCCAGATCAGTTCCAGGGAGTTTTTATCGAGGAGGAGTGCTTTGATTTTTCGATTTGGACCAGAGATTTGGAGCGTTTTTGCGGGAAGTCTATTTACGTCACTGAAACAAAAACCAGGTTAGCAACAGATTACGTCATAATTATTTGCATTACATTTACCTGATGTTTTTTCTTAATTGTTGGTGTTTTCTATTTAATTATGCTATTTTTGTATGCGCGAACCATATCTGGTTTGCTATCACTTTGAAGGTTAAACTATTATATCAGATGCTGTCGGATAATTTCCATACAAGTTAATAAGTCATACTCAACGGTAGATGTTATACCGGTTGTGGAACTTAACTCTCTGAACAAAAGCAAACCGGAGCAAATTATTTAAACAAATATAATAAGAGGGGCAATAAACCATTTATATTTCACAGTAAATAAACCCTGAGATTACACAAGAATTCCTTATCGAAACTATTCTATGTATCTTATCGTGGTGATAGGCTCTAGTTATTTATTTATATTATTACTAAAGCCTTTTTAGTAGGGCTATCATTACAATGTATTATAATGGTTTATATTTCAAGGCGTAGAGAGAAATTTCTGTGCACACGCCTATGATCTCCCCCGAGTAAGCTACATGGTCTTTTCAAGCACCTAGCAGTGTTCAGCAAATAGTTTCCTTCTCTCGAGAGTCATGTTTAACGTCTCGATGGTAGGGAACATACTGCTAGGCGGTCCGCACTGCTCTCGCCATGAGCATATTATTTTGTGTGATATGACCTTCTTGTTAGAGAAGCAATCAGGTCGCAGTATGACAAGCAGCGGATAATTTTTGAGTGAAGCTCCCGTGTTTGACAAAATCCTTAAACGACATGACATAACGCATGCTCGAGCTGCACATTTTTTTTGTAAAGAATTCGTACCTACAGTTAAGCTCCATTGGGGCGTTTCCTAAAAACTATTTTGATCATGTCAGCACTTCATCGGCAGCTTTCCCAGAGAAGTTTGAGTCTATTCTAAAGTAATCATCCAATAGCCGCCGATACACACCTCATTTCCATGTCAGTATCTACGGTGGATGACATTTATTTATGTTTAAGTACTTTCAAAGTGTATATCTCTCCTTTTTATAGTTCAAGCGTACTTGTTCTTATAACATTATTGTGGTTATGCATTTCCTAACAAGCAAAGACCGTAAATCTTGTCAGTTATACAGGTTGGATTGTGTTCAGCTTAATATGTCTTGTAATTACGTGACGTATATATCTATAGCTTGTCTGTTCAATATACATGTTTGTTTTATTCACTACACTCTATGCTTGTAGCTATTAATATAACGCGAATGATATGCGATCTATAATATTCGATGACGTTGTCAGACAGAGCCGTAACTAGACACACTTTTATTGTAGGCAAGCCAACATTCTTGCGCCCCTCAGTGCACTAACGATAGAAGTGGCAAAAAATACTAAAGTTACTGTATGACTTCTACATTTATCTCCGGATATATGATGTAATGTATTCAAAACACACAGGTAAGTATTGAAAAATAAATCCAACATTTTTAATTCCAAAACAGCTAAATATTAACATAATAAAATACAACACAAATAAAATAGGAGCAGAAAACAAGATTATAAAACACAATTCTAAATTAAAAATCTGTAAAAAGCTTTACTAAGAACTTCTCTTGCAAGTGGACGTTGTGACACTAAACAATTTTAAAAAGCAAAGGAGAATAATAATACTGAAACAATAAAACACTGGACCATCCAGGTTCTCTCGGATCGCGGCTATATTGAACTGAACACGCTTACTCTTGCCCTTTTTTGACTCCTTTTACATTTACCCTGTAACTGTTGAGACCTATTTTCGCCAAGTGTAAAGCCTGAACTACATGCAAATTATTACTTTCATCTATTTCTAATGTAAAGCAAACATAAATAAAAATGTATTTTTTATGGTGCTCACCCTATGTTGGGTCCACAATATGCTCGTTTTCTTCAAGGGTAAAAATCTGAGTTATGTGAAAAATATTACTTTTATTTAAGCAATATTACTTTCATTTAAGCAATAGTTCTGAAGTTAAAACAAAAATTGAAAGAATTTTATTTTTTAAAGTGCTCACCCTATATATATTTAACCGACATCTACTCGGTTTCATGCCATGAAGGCATATAATCTGCATGCAAAGTATCATCTTCCTTCAAAAATTAAGTTTTTGAGTTATACCGCTAACAGGCAGACACGCGGAATTGAGAAAACCTGTTTTTCATCATCTAAGGACTCTGAAACGTGCAGATCTGCAGAAATCTTGGAAAGTATTTTTTTCGTGATTACAATACTTCCTTCGTCTTTTAAAAGAGGGAAGTAGAATGTACATATTATTATGTAGTCTAGAATGTACATATTGTTATGTAGTCAGTAGAACATTTTACAAATCTCTTCATCCATTTCATCGGCACCGACAGGGTGCATTTCGCCTAAAATCAGAACGCCGCTGAGTCATTTATAACACAACAATAAGCATAAGTATTCAGTGAATACGAGTTCGAATCCCACTGGCTGCAATGTTTTTTTAGATTTCCAAATTGATATAATTTGCATTACTAAGTGTTTCAGTATTATTAGCAGCATTGAGCTATTTTTTACTTATTTTCTAGATAATTCTAAAGACCCTTTTACGATAATTCGATCTAGCAAAGGTTTTTTTTTCTTGCAGCAAGCTTTCTGTATTAAAGACGGAGAAAACGTTTTCTTCGGTAACTTTTTTATGTACTAGTCAATTTTAAAAGTGCAAAAATTATTTTAATTGGAATAAGACCACCGATGTGGTGTTCTCAAAAGCTAGTAAAGACATGTCAATATGTTATAATAATACAATATGAACAAATAATAATTACATATTATTATGCGTAGTAACATATGAACGTAGAATAAGGTTCTGTACTCGAATCCACACTGCCACGTGTCTTGTAGTAATCAATATAATATTTAAAACGTGAAACTATTTCTGTCGGCACCTAGTATGAGGCTTGCATCATGCCGCTTTAGATCATCCCTTTTTCTAAATAATTTTTTCTGTCGTGTAGGGTTGCAGAAGTGTCTTAAGTTGGACAAATTCTAGCGGAAAGTGATTATAGAGAATAATGCTATATTAGTGGAACAAGTAAACTCTCAAAATCGGTCTGTGATGTTCTGCTGATTGTCACAATGGGCCACTGTACCAGCGATGAACCCAGAGCAGTGAATGTAATTTATATATAATATGTGCAATCAGTGAAACCGTTCCAACAGTTGTTGAAAATGTAAGGTAGTTTGTCGTCACTACTGTATTAGTCAGTTTTAAGAATGCGAAAAAATGTATACCATTTTCTATACTAAAATCGTTAATATTATAAATGAATTTGTTTGTAAAATCGCCAACTTGTTTATTATTTTTTAATTAGTATGAGAGGAATTCTTTTTTTCAGTGCTAATTTGGCGCCCCTTGCCGCATGCGCCTGTAGGCGGGGGGCCTTCTCGGCCTATACCTAGTTACGGCCCTGTTGTCAGGTTACCAGCCTTAGTGAGTCACCTAGACAACGTCCAAAAGTGTTTAAATCGCTAATATTACAGTTACATTCAAAGCTTAATCGTATCATTCAGAATGGCGATGCTAAACTAAACCAAGAATTTTGTATGTCATATATAAAAAATTACGTCAGGGTTTGAACGTTTTTGGAATAAATCATGGAAGATTTTGATGTTCTCAAAATATTTTAGCGGCAGCAAAGAGTACATGATTAGATTTGCTGCAGGGAAATCGAAAATATATTAGGAAAAAGAATATCGTTAGTTTTGTGAGTGACGAGTCAGAGAAAAACTTTAAGGTGCTGGGAAACTGGTCTTGCTCGCTTATTTTGTCAAACTCACAAATGAATATTTTCCTTCATATTTGTGATCAAAATGTTCTATGTTGAGAGCTTGAAATCGACAAGTATGGTGTTTCGATAAGATTCATTACGAAGAAGAATGTTGAATATCGAGTTAAAAAATCACGAGAGAGCAAGAGAGCAACTCCAGTAGATGTGTTTTTAATGGTAAAGGTCGCTTTTTTGATTACAATCGATGGGGCTTAAGGAAAATTGCTACCAATGATGCTGAGATTTTAGAGGTTAAGCTAGTTGTGGCCATTCTCGACTCAAAAACTTACAAGAAAGAATTTTTTGCAGTTGTATCGGAAGATGATGTTAAACCCATGGCTTTATTTAAAAATATAATTATAGGATTACGGCCGCCTCATGTTACGCATAGAAGACTGTTTATATCGTTCACATGTGGAAAGTGTACGATTCAGCCTTGTGGCACCCATTTGTTTTCTAAAACACCTGAGAAAATGGCTACACACCTTAAACTTTAAAATGCAACTATATACACTGGCCATTGTAGTACAAGATTTTCGGCATCTTTTCTCGTTGACGCTGGAGACATCTTAAACTGAAAAAACTTGGCGGGTGGGAGTCAAGCAGGGTTGCAAGACAGTTTTTAGAAGAAAACTTGATTAAGGTCATAAACGTTTCAGTGTGTCAGATACTAAATAATCACAGATGTATTGCACTGGCTACCCTATTTAAACTGTGCCTTTTAATATGTAAACTTTCAAATATTGATATGATAGCGCTTGAAACTCTTACAGGGTTGGGTTCGGTTGTCTAG
Organism: Agriotes lineatus; assembly: GCA_940337035.1. NCBI lineage: Eukaryota > Metazoa > Arthropoda > Insecta > Coleoptera > Elateridae > Agriotes > Agriotes lineatus. Next base: position 32,991 of record CALNHX010009461.1, read on the forward strand.
TTACTTTGTTCTGAAAAAGTGATTTTCAAATATTTTAAACTATACATTCAAATCGAACGTCACTTCTAATGTCAACCAAATGTCAAAAACAATTTTCAAATCTTAAGGACAAGTGCCCATACCTTAGAATGGTACATTATAACATTAAATTACACATTAAGTTATTGTTTCTTAATTAACTTCATCTTTTAAAATGCCTTTATTTACTTTCTAATTGGTATACTCGAAGGAATCACCCACCTTGTATATTTTACTTGAACAATGTTCAAGACTGCAACCTATCCTTTAACCACAATCGACCCCTCTAAGCAGCCCCCTGCAATGCAGCTCTCTCGAACAGACCACCCAAGCTTCGTCCAACTCTACGAAACCCAAAATCCTTGATAGCAACCAGCCAACAGAGCAATCCGAGATATCCTCCTATCTTTGCCACTACCTTCCGGAATGTACCCTCTCGCTTCACCGACGCCCTTCTAGACTCTCCACTCAACAACAAATAGATTGATGTAACCCATTTCTATTTATGTTACTTGTCAAATGTATTCTTCTCAATAAAGCTGTTCCAATATAACTCTTCAATTATTCAGTTGTAAATAACAATTCTTGTATCCATTAAGTTTTACCACATGTGAATTATCTTCTCTAGTTAATTCTTTACTTCTCTTACTTACAACAATCTGTTCTTAGCCTGTTATGGGACAGATACGTCAAATATTCATCAAGGCACCCTAAGTTATACCACCCCAAAAATAGTCTACCTAACTTTGACTACGAATAGTATTCCGAGTATTCAGTGAACCGAATCCATTTTTCAAATTAAAAATGCTCAACATTTAATTATACATTTTAAAAAACCATTAATGTAAATCTCTTCAATAGATATTTTAATTTGTTCAAAATAGTCACTTGACTACTAGTACAATATTTGCTGCAATTCGGTACGAGTACAATAGTCATATATAATACTATAAGTATTCGAATTTATTTCGATTATTTTTGGGGTAGTGGGTATCACGAGTCCATGCCCTTTGTGTACAAACAAGACGAGCTGCGGAGCAACGAGTCCTATTGCAGACGCAATGGACATGAGTGGTACCACACCAAAAATAGTCTAATTAACTTTGTCTACGAAGAGTATTCAGAGGATTACTCAGTGAACCAAACCAATTTTTCAAATTAGAAAGACTCAACATTTAGTTACACCTGTTAAAAAACAATTTGTGTAAACATCTTCAATACACATTTTAATTTGTTCAAAATAGTCACTTGCGTACTAGTACAATAGACGCTGCAATTCGGTACTAGTACAATAGTCACATTCAAAATCTGACGTTTTCACTGTTCCATTTTTGACAGATGACAGGGGAACTGAATAGTCAATAGAATTTTCACGCATAAATAATAATTTGGAGGGCGTAAGCGGCTTGAAAATCATGTGTGCTGAATCATCCGGGAAGAATGTCGTTTGCCGATCATGATGAACACGAAAGGCGTATCTTTCAACTTTGAGGATTTACAAAACATCGAAGTACATCTTCAGAAATAATTTTGGTGTCTTAGCAGTTAGTTTTACAGTTATTTTGTATCTAGCGTATTACGGTTTTGTGTCTAACATATTATGAGTTCGCAACTAATGTATTATGAGTAACTAAGGTATCAGTTCCTATTTTACCTTCGGCACGTAAGGACGTCAACTTGTGTGCTAAAACTGATAAGAGCAACAATCGCCATCTGTGACCGAGAGGTCAGCGATATCTTTACCAGTTCTAATTTAAAATGTGTGTAGTTATCTTACAAGCAAGAAAATGTCATTTAGCCAATCCAACAATCTCTGCTACCCAGCCCAAGTAAGTCAACAACAATTAATGCAACAATCCATGTTAAACATGCCTCAACAACTGTATCAACTCCCTAATCAAGCAACGCAACTTCCTGCCTTTTCTTACTCGCAACCTGTGGCTTTTTTGCAACCAGAAACCCAGTTACCCATTTATAGCGCACAAAGAAATTCACATAATCCACCCGTTAATGATTGGCAAACAGTTATAAATAAGAAACGCAATAGAAGTCCTGATAGAAATCTAGCACAAAATAAAAAATCCCAATACTGGCTAGGAGCCCCTATAAGCAATAATTCGAACAGCATCCGACTGAGATGGAAGACTTACAAACCGAAGACGGTCAAAACAAACCCGCCCCTAAGGTTCTCAACCCCCACCTATATTTGTAGCCGGAGCCGAAGATATTAATCCACTAATAACACTTCTAAATGAGATTGCAAAGGATAACTTCACACTCAAAGCTTTGGGCAACGAACAAGTGAAAATACAAAGTACAACTAGCGAAATCTACTCTGTCATCATTAAAGCATTGACTAATAAAAACACCCAGTTCCATACCTATAAACCTAAACAGGAAAAGAACTTCAAAGTAGTAATTAAAAATCTCCATCATTCAACCGACACTAAAGAAATCAAACAGAACCTTGAAAAACTAGGGCACAATGTAGCTAATGTCTGGAATATCAAACAAAAACTCTCCAAAAACCCTCTCCCAATGTTCATTGTTGAGTTAAAGCAAAAGGAAAATAACAAAGAAATTCACAATACCAAGTTATTTATTAACACAAGCGTAGTAATTGAAGTCCCACACGCTAAAAGAATAGTACCACAATGCACAAAATGTCAGCGCTTTGGTCATACCAAAAATTACTGTCACCACACCCCGAGATGTGTTAAATGCACAAAATACCACCAAACAATTGACTGTCTACGTAAAATAAAAGACGACCAAGTAGCTTGTGTCAACTGCAATGGGAATCACTCTGCAAATTACAGAGGCTGCATCAGCCACAAGCAGCTAGCCGAGATTGAAAAATGACATCGGTTTACCCCGCCATAAACCTTACGCCCAATATGTAGTGCCGCCAGGAACCTCGTATGCAGCAAGAGTAAATTCGCAAACATTTACAACTGCTCACAACATGACAGAAACCACAAACCCCCAAAGCCAAACATTTCAACCACATCAGCAAACCCACGACATATCAGAGTTAAGCAACATGATGAAAAATCTCATTACCCAGATGGGAACAATCATGAATCTTCTCGCAACGTAAATCACTAAGCTTTCATAATGATTCAGCTGCTAAAAGCTGCTGCATGGAACGCCAATGGCTTATGCCAACATGCTCATGAAGTCAAAGTATTCCTTGAAAATAATAATATTGGCATACTACTTAGCTCTGAAACGCATTTCACTAACAAAACCTACCTCAAGTTTCCTAAATATAATATATATCACACAAATCATCCAGATGGCACTGCACACGGCGGAACAGCCATAATAATACGTAGTAACATTAAGCACCATGAAATGGATAATTATCAGCAAAATCACATAGAAGCCACTACTGTATTAATTGAAGACACTACTGCTCCCTTTGTAGTCTCAGCAATCTACAGTCCGCACAAGTATATAATTAGTAAAGAAGATTACACACACTTCTTCAAGACCTTAGAAAACAAATTTCTTTTAGCTGGTGATTTCAATGCAAAGCATGAACAGCGGGGCTCACGTATCACAAGACCAGATGGGAGACGGCTACTATGTGCATTCAAGAAAATAATCTAAAGCGTTTATCTACTCGTGAACCAACCTACTGGCCAACTGACCTAATTGATTTCGGTATCATAAAAGGCTTTCCCACCCATCAATGTCAAATTAAATCTTGCTTCGAACTAGCTGCTGACCATTCAGCCATTTTAATTTCAATATACTCTGATATTATAAATACTCACAAACAACCTTCATTATAGAATAATACCGACTGGGATTATTTTCGAGACAGACTTGACTACCTGCTAAATCCCCTAGAATCGCTAAACACCGAATATGATATTGAACTAGCTGTAATGAACTGGTTCAACAAGCAGTATGGGAAGCTACTCCAGAACCACTAAAACGTCCTGCAAACACAAACTATCTTGTTGCTATTAAAGAAAAAATAAATGAAAAACGAAGACTAAGAGCTCGTTGGCAATTCACTAGATCTGACGCCGATAAGAGAGCGTTAAACAGAGCTATCAAACAACTTATAAACTATTACTTCAAAATAAAAATGACAGCATACAGGTTTATTTAGAAAACCTTTCTGCTACAGAGCACACAGATTTTTCGCTTTGGGAAGCGGTGCAAAAAATGAAGAGCACAACTCAGCACATTCCACCCATCAAAAACGTAGACGGAACCTGGGCCCGGAGAGATTCTGACAAAGCTGCTGCATTTGCCAATTATCTAATCAACGTCTTCAAGCCCCATCCCTCTCAATGTCCTGAAGAGGAACAAGAAATTAACAGCTTCCTTGAATCCCCTTTCCAAATGTGTTTACCACTAAAACCGTTTACGGCGAAAGCAGTACTAGAAGTGATAGCTTATAAGACCAACGCCACAAAATCCCCAGGTTATGTTATAATAACTGGAGAACTTGTCAAACAATTGTCCGATAAAGCGATTCGCAGTCTTAATGTAGTACATATACAGGGTGTTCCTAAATAAGTGTCGCAACGGAATACTGTAGATTCCTTGAGCAAAGATATGATGAGTTAACTCAACTTACCTATATACAGAGTTGCTTAGTTTACCCGCTAGAGGGCTTTAAAAACGATTAACTTTTTTAAATTTTTTAACTCCCTTTATAATCACTACCAATTTTTTTTCTGAGTAGTTACATTAATTTAGAAGCTATTTCCTCTCTTACAAAATTTTAGTCGGGTAAACGGTTTAGCCACAAAAAAATATTTTTTAAATCCTTACAAGCCTAGTGTTAAGTTACAATTATTACTGATTTAGGCTTGTAGGAATTTAGAAAATATGTTATTGTGTATAGTAATAAATTTACATGTCAGTATAATTGAATAAGTACAGTTCTATGAACTTTTTAAATAGAGGTAAGAAGCACAGGATGTCGTAATACAGTGCAAAGAGAGCACAATACTAGATCAAATAAGGCTATAAAAAAATGGAACGGTAATATTTGAAGAACGGTGAAAAGCAGACAATTATTATACAATACAAGAAATTCACACAACAGGAAATGAACGAGATTGATGTTTAAACAAATGAGTCGGTGAAGTGACATAAGTGAACAGACAATCCAAATAAAACATAGTGAGTGGCGCTATAACCTAGTTTAAATTCGAACGTGAACAAACAATAATTTTAGAATTAAGGTTTTGTACATTTTTATAATATAAGTTAAAATTTAGTTTAGAAGTAACTGATTTGCACTTGGTCAACATCCACAATTATGAATTTAGATAGGCAATTGTTGTTAACTAAATGAAAAAGCAATTGAATAAAAATTATTTTATGACAGTCTAATTTGTCTCTCCAGATTAAATGAGTTTTAAGCCATTTACAATTGAAATAAATTAAAAATAATTATACCATCATGATCAGGAGTTCGTAGTGCATATGTGAGAATGTGGGTGTGAAAATCCATCACCTAAAAATTATTTTCATCTGTGACCACCTTCCGAACCACTTCGCCAACGACGAGAAGTTTACGATCATCAGATTTTGAGCACAATTGAGGTCAGGCGTTTGGTAGCACCACGTCCACACACCGTGTAGGAGTACACCGCAGCAGTTCCAGCATCCTAGGGTTCCGCTTCCAGCAGCAAGCATCAGGAGAAGCTGTTCCGAGCCAGTTCCCGCAGCCTAAAAAAGGTCAGGTTAGTGTTGCAAAGCTAATATCCGTGCTAGAGTTTCGAAACTTACCATGAGGAACGAGTCCTATAAGAGGAAGCCGATCCCAGTCTTACAATACTTCAAAAAAGAGCATGAGGTCCATAAATTGTAAAAATATAAGTTGAGGTTATGTTTTTTTACATGAAAGGACGCTTTCAACACAATTGAATTCGCAAGAAGCCGCGAACGATCTAAAAACAAAACACGACTAGTGACGCTTAATAGAGATTCGAATTACCTGATAATTTGTTCATAGATTTGCCTTTGAATTAACGTGTAAATACACCAGAAACGAATCGCACGAAAATTCAATTTGTTGATAGATAAATTCACAGCGTAGTGAGTCTGCGCGTTGCTGCTTTTTTAATTTCACAGCCCATTGGCGTAACACGGGAGTTTAAATATGAACATGTCGGTGAACCTAACTTGCAGATTTGAGTCTTCATGCCTACTGAAAGCTAGCCATAAATAACTTTACTTGCAGATGTGCGAATTACTGTAGGTGGCAGAACACTACAATCAATGAACCCACTGATACAATTATTTATTTACTTTTAATCGGTTTTGTACGGCATGTAAGTATTAAGCTTATTAAAAATTACAATAGTCCTGTACAATATATATAAAAATCAATCGCCGTGTGTTAGTAACCCAAAAACGCGAGAACGACTTGACCGATTTGGAGGATTTTTTTTGTTTTGTTCGTCTTACTGCCGAGATGGTTTGGCAAAAAAGAAAATATCGAAATTGTGTTTTTCTATACACTGTACGACTTTCTATTTGCACTCATACTTTTATGATTCTGTGCTTAATAGTTTGAAGGGTTTTGTAGCAGTACATATCGTAGCTTCTACAGGAATATCGTTCAATATTAATTAATCCTAATAGATAGGCAACTTTAAGCGCAAGACCAGTAGGAGGGGTTGCCTACCCTTTTTGAAATTTAATTTAGAAGGCCCATGGTTACGTTAATAAAAGAACAATAAATAACAAAAATTATTACTTCCTGTTTAATTGAGAAAGCAAAAGGGCGCTTCTCTATGCAGAAGCGAAGCAAATTGAAAATCCTAGCTTAGAAAGGATACAAGCAGACAATAGTAAGCCTTTATTTAACTCATACAGCATAGTATTAAAACATAATAATTTTTCAGGCAGATAGGATAAATTCCACAAACATTTTCTTTCTGAAAAGGGCAGTTATTATATAACTGGTAGGTAGACGGCAAACTAATACATACAAATAGTAATAGAGGGTTTTCCTTGATTCAGCTCTTAGTGTCACCTCTTTGACCACCAGCTCTTAGGGCTTCCTCTTTGACTACCAGCTCGTCGGTCTTTTTCATTTGACGCCAGTTCTGGTCAGTTGTATATTCGCCAGGGAGAAGTGTGTCGATAAGTTACGAGCGATAAGGAAAAGAGAGGACGCAATTAGAAATCTATAACCAGTTAGGAGATCACTCACCAGTCAAGGGCAACTTCTTTGGTTCGATGAGGAGTTCTTCATAGTTAATGTTGGCAGATGGAGAGGTCCAGGTTCAAGGGTTCTCTGCATTAACCGTATGTTAGTCCTGAAAGGGTTTAATATCGTTAGTTAGACTTAAACCCGCGTCATAGCTTAAATATAATTAAATTAGGGCGTAAGCCTTAAGAATATTCAATAACAGATTAGTTTCAAGTAAAAACAATAGTTACTTACCAGGAGATGTGGCCTGAAGTGAGATTAAATCGTTCTGTGACTGTCAAGTTGGTTTTTGGGTCACTTGTCAAATAATAAGTTTTTTTTTCATAAAGGACCTTTCTTATACTACATGGAAAGATACCAATTAAACTAAATACCGATCATTAATCGTAATTAAGACCTAGGAAAGAGAAATACGAGGGTATAGAGAGCTCTTTATATTTTCATCTTACGAACCGGAGGTTATTAATTAAATAGGTATAAGAAATCTCCTAGATACTTTTAGATTCATTAATCCTAACGTTTTATTAGAACAAATTCTAGCTTGTCAGAGAAGAATAAAACTTGCTAAATAATTACATAATGTGTATTAAAATTAGAAAGGTATAAGCCTCTAATGCATAACAATTGATTTGTGGACTGTTAGAAAGAATACGTAACCTTTGTAAACTTATTGAATTTAAAACTGTTTAAATAAAGTTATGGCGCCCATTTCTTCTGATTAATGAACTTTTACCTTTATATGAAAGTGAAACGAACTAAAAGTCCCACAATTGTTAAACCCTGATAAGAAACCGTATCTTGAGCTAGTCGGTGAAGTGTAAGCCTTCAAAGGTAAGTAAGGATGAGGGGTACACGAAGTGGCGACGCAACGTGGAGGCTCGAGTAAAAGGGACCATTTCAATTAAAAGAAAATTTGGCGCTTCACTATCATAAAAGGTATAGTTCTTGGGCTTAACAATTATCGTTAGGCTACATTATATTCAAACATACAGTTCATTGATTGCATTGTAATTACATCAGTATGATAAAAGTAAATTACTTAACCTCAGATGAATTAGACTGGGAGTTGATTACTAGTAACGCAAACCTGGAAGTAAAGGTGAGGGTAAAAAAAATGGCTTTGTTTGTTGATATGACGCAGAGATTTTATTTATACATTTTAGTATAGGACATTTATTCCATGCTAATTTTATTTTTACCTGACTAATTGGTAAAATTTTGAGTCTTTAACTGTTTGAGTTAATCAATAGAAATTGAACCTAGGGATATTAAGAATTAGGGGTCGTTTCGATTAATTACATTGGATTAGTAATGGTTTTAACAAGTACAATATTTGTGGTACGTAGCACTTAGCTTAGGTACGTTGTACGTTTTTCAAATGTCATGAGGAATTTCTTTTGGAGTTCAATGAATATTGAAGTCATGATGGTTTGAAGAGCTTGAGATTTTTTTATTCAAGTCATTTTGTTGTAATATATGTGTAAAGTACTAAATTGAACTTTCTGTTCTTTACATTTAATTGTTTCATCACAATTAGGTTGAGAGTCTGAGTGAATCACTAGTATGGTAAATGATAATTTCTTTCCATACTCTGGATTTTTCATAAGTAATTTTTCTCATCTGTGCTTTTGATCCCTCAGGAGTTCGAGACAATTTTTTTTTCATTGGTCGGAGTTGTTTAACTGTGTGTTGTTGTTATGCATTGTCAACGCGATAGAAATAATGGTTCCTCTTCTTTAAGCGTGTCTATGTTGCCGTAAACCCGGACCACAGCGTAGAATGGTAGACCTAACCAGTCGAAGCTTGGGTGAGAGAATGTGGTTAAAAATGTGTTTTCCAGAATGTCAATTTTACTTGATTGAGTAGCCTGTATCCTATGTGGTGCAGACTTAAAAGGCTTCTGTTCGATATAACAGAAGGTCTATTTCTTTAGTAGTATCCAATGAGGTACTACATATAGGTTGTATGGCTGTGTCCTATGCGGCGCAGTCTAATAAGACTTCCGTTCGATATAACGGAGGGTCTAATTTTTTTGGTAGTGTCCAATGTGATACTGCATACTTGTAATAAAGCTAATTTATAAGGACTGTATTCCTGAGCTAATTCCAAACTTGTGCAAGGATTTCCTAGAACGTTTCGTTTCTTGGTAGTAGGAAAAATTCGTTGATGGCAATGCATAAAAATGATTCATAGTTGATACTGTTGATAGAATTTTGGAGACAATGATTCTATTGGACCATGTATATAGTTAGGTTAAAGTAGTTAGTTTTTTTTATTGCCAAAGATATTATTTCAAAAGGATTAGGTTGTATGACCAAAAGACTTTTCTAACTTGATGTCAATGAGTTGTGGCATAGCACTCCTCAGCGAAACTGTATCCTATGAGGTGCGGTTTATTATTTTAAAGAATTCAGCATAGCATGACTGAAGATCTTGAATTTTAGGTAGTGTCCTATGAGGTGCTGTCCTTAGTTATCTATTAAATTACTTTACTCAAAGTGTAAAGTTAATAATTAGCTGTTAAATGCAAGAGGTTAACAATTACTTCTGCAGAAAAACAGACAAAATAAAAAGTAGCTTTATAGAATGGACTATGCCTCCAAAGCTAATTCCTTTTCTTAAGAAGAATTTACAGAAATGTTTCATATCTGGAAAGGAAATAAATGATGGAATTCTAGATACATTGGATTTCGTTATGGACAATTAAGATTAGAAAAGTAACTTGAAGTAACTTCAGTGGTAATAGTTAGAGTTCATAGATTGTAATAACTTAGTTTAAAAGATAGGGTATTAGTGTACATAGATAATGAATAATCAATGTTATTAAGAAAGATTGTTTAAAGTTAATGTATTAGCAAATATTAAAAAGGGTGTTATAATAACTTTAGCCAACTGTCTAAAGGGGAGGATTTCAATTTTCTAATTAATTCTAGAAGGGAGATAGTGTAGCAGTACATATCGTAGCTTCTACAGGAATATCGTTCAATATTAATTAATCCTAATAGATAGGCAACTTTAAGCGCAAGACCAGTAGGAGGGGTTGCCTACCCTTTTTGAAATTTAATTTAGAAGGCCCATGGTTACGTTAATAAAAGAACAATAAATAACAAAAATTATTACTTCCTGTTTAATTGAGAAAGCAAAAGGGCGCTTCTCTATGCAGAAGCGAAGCAAATTGAAAATCCTAGCTTAGAAAGGATACAAGCAGACAATAGTAAGCCTTTATTTAACTCATACAGCATAGTATTAAAACATAATAATTTTTCAGGCAGATAGGATAAATTCCACAAACATTTTCTTTCTGAAAAGGGCAGTTATTATATAACTGGTAGGTAGACGGCAAACTAATACATACAAATAGTAATAGAGGGTTTTCCTTGATTCAGCTCTTAGTGTCACCTCTTTGACCACCAGCTCTTAGGGCTTCCTCTTTGACTACCAGCTCGTCGGTCTTTTTCATTTGACGCCAGTTCTGGTCAGTTGTATATTCGCCAGGGAGAAGTGTGTCGATAAGTTACGAGCGATAAGGAAAAGAGAGGACGCAATTAGAAATCTATAACCAGTTAGGAGATCACTCACCAGTCAAGGGCAACTTCTTTGGTTCGATGAGGAGTTCTTCATAGTTAATGTTGGCAGATGGAGAGGTCCAGGTTCAAGGGTTCTCTGCATTAACCGTATGTTAGTCCTGAAAGGGTTTAATATCGTTAGTTAGACTTAAACCCGCGTCATAGCTTAAATATAATTAAATTAGGGCGTAAGCCTTAAGAATATTCAATAACAGATTAGTTTCAAGTAAAAACAATAGTTACTTACCAGGAGATGTGGCCTGAAGTGAGATTAAATCGTTCTGTGACTGTCAAGTTGGTTTTTGGGTCACTTGTCAAATAATAAGTTTTTTTTTCATAAAGGACCTTTCTTATACTACATGGAATGATACCAATTAAACTAAATGCCGATCATTAATCGTAATTAAGACCTAGGAAAGAGAAATACGAGGGTATAGAGAGCTCTTTATATTTTCATCTTACGAACCGGAGGTTATTAATTAAATAGGTATAAGAAATCTCCTAGATACTGATAGATTCATTAATCCTAACGTTTTATTAGAACAAATTCTAACTTGTCAGAGAAGAATAAAACTTGCTAAATAATTACATAATGTGTATTAAAATTAGAAAGGTATAAGCCTCTAATGCATAACAATTGATTTGTGGACTGTTAGAAAGAATACGTAACCTTTGTAAACTTATTGAATTTAAAACTGTTTAAATAAAGTTATGGCGCCCATTTCTTCTGATTAATGAACTTTTACCTTTATATGAAAGTGAAACGAACTAAAAGTCCCACAATTGTTAAACCCTGATAAGAAACCGTATCTTGAGCTAGTCGGTGAAGTGTAAGCCTTCAAAGGTAAGTAAGGATGAGGGGTACAGTTTTCCCCATCATGTCATAATCCAAAACAATGTTTGCTGGGTCAGCTAGTTTATAATATAACACACTATTAATTCTTGCATCCTAGAGTATAAATATGGTTTTTACATGGTTATTTCGATGTAAAATTCGTTTCCTCTTCACCTATTTTTCCTGCTGTTAAGGTTTCGACCGCCTTTCTTACTAATTTTCTATATATAATCTCCCCATCGTTGTGATCACAATTAATCTTCTATAATTTTAAAATTTCTGTCATTACCTCTTTTAAAAATTGATGTCATATGGCGCTTTGCATTCGCGGGCATTTCTTCTCCAATAATTTCCTGTTTTCAAGAATAACCCTTATAATTTTAAACAGTTTTGGACTCCCGTATTTAATAATTTCTCTTGCAATTCCTCCTGGTCCATCTGATTTGTTGTTTCTCATGGAGCTTGTGCTTTTCCTAATTTTTCCACTGTGATTGTGATCTGCTCTTTCTGCCATTCTTTGATGTCTTCTACTATATTTATAAGGACTCTTGTCTTTGTTCTGTTGGTAACGTTCTATAGGAATAACTGCAGCTTAAATGAAGATTTTATAACACCTTTAATTTTTCTGAGCTTATAAAACCAAGCGGTCCAAAATTAAACGACGACTATGTAAACAATAACATAAATAACAAATCGAAAGAGCAATACTAACAACAACAATAATAATTATTCAAGAATAACTAAACCAATTTATTAACGACAGTATTCGAAAACTTGTCAATCAGATACTTCTACCTGATGCGATAGCAGCAATAGTACAGTGTTTTGTTTTTTCATGTGAATGTACCTTTTCGCTTTTTATTGGTTCTTGAGTTCTCCTTATTTGAATTTTAAAATTATTTCGTACACTTTCCACCTTATTTGTATTCTTGGTGGCACTGCATCCACAATAGTGACAAATTGTTTCTGAGCAATCGACCTATTCCTTACAATGACTTTTACTACGTTCAAGACTAAAAAAGTTATGGTTAAAAGATTATTAATGCAGTGTCAGTATTTAGATATAGTGCAATAACTTTTCCCTGTTTTAAAATTTGGAACATCTCAGCTGTTGGGAAGATTTTACCATAAATTGCTTCTCTTCACAGCTGCGTAACATATTTAAGTTGAGCGCATTCTTATGGAAAGTCTTTATTGACTTGTGAACGATCATTTTGCGATAATTTTATACCTTCAGTTAATCAACTTAAAATAAAAGTTCAATAAATGTAATTGCCTTGCATCAAAGCACGTAATATCATTATATACCCTGAGCGGTATCAATCCCCAGACAAAACAAAAGCTTTTACGCATAATTTTACGAGCTTTTAGTTTAGACAAACATGACCCAAATTCACTTTAATAACTTTTTGCTCATTGTGCTTTAAAGTTCACGATAGCAATGGTGCCATTCAGAAACAGCTATTTGCTCTTTCTAACCTGTTTCAAAATGCGGTTATTTACGATATATCATATATCGCTCCTAATAGTAATTAGCAGAGCAAGCGTGCAAAATGCCATGGAAGTTGATTCACCATTAAACGACTGCCTTGTCTCATTAATTCAAAGGTGCTATTTGCCCAACGATACTCTATATTTTCTATCCGAAGAGGATGATGATCTCTTGATTACCAAATATGTACGTAATCCACGAATTGTGTTAGTAACTAACAAATCTATTAAAGGGAAGTCAAGCTTCTTTACTAATTTTGTTATTTTTGCCAAACGTTACCACTGTATACCTGACATGCTGTTAAAGCTCACTTCAAGTGGAATTTGGAATAAAAGCACTAGCCCGCGAGGAAGATTCTTGGTTTTTATCCGCCAGTCTAAATATTTAGAAAAAGTGTTTGACACCTTTTGGGAATTCAATATAATTAATGTTATTGTCGTCTCACCCAGCGACAAGGAGGGAGTGTGGGATTTATACACAGCCAATCCATTTTTTAACGGACACTGTGCAAAATATGCACATTTAGAAAACATGCAATGTTGTCATCCTCCAATATCGACTTGTTTCAATAACACGATTAATAGTCTTAATGGTTGTCCTATTACCGTTGTTAGTTTGTTTCCCGTATCGAGAGACTTTCGAACAAGAGTGCCTGAAGCTCTTTTTCTACGTATTCTAGACATCATAAGTATTAAACTTAAAACCAACATAACCATTGTTGTTGAGAATAACGAAAAACAAGCAATTTCCAGAGCCACCCAAGAAGTAAGGGTTCATATGCAATTAGTGAGAGCGGAGCATTACTTACAGATTACGATTTCACCCATATTTTCTTTCAAGACCCGTCATCATGGTTTATTCCCAAACCACGCAGAATCTCCAACGCAAAAACCATTCTTTATATTTTTAAAGGAGAGGTCTTGTGTGGTATGGGTACGACTTTCTTACTAACTGTTATCGCTAGTTGGTTAGGCGCTAAGCTTGTCGAGGACCTGCCTATCTTCAAAAAAATGTCTAGAAATATTTTTGCCATTGCATCTTATACATTTGGAACTACAACAAACGTAATGCCTACAACCAGAGCTATACGTTTCATGTGGATCTTGTACTTAGCTTACTCCGCTATAATTTGCTCAGCGTTTCAAGGAAAACTGATAAGTGCTTTGACTAGCCCCATATACGAAGAGTCAATTAATAATGAAGAGGAACTGGCACGATCAGAATTGAAGCTTTTAGTATTTTCTAGTGCCGCGCTCACAGTCCCAAATAACAACTTAGGATTTAAGCTTCACGAAAAGTTTACGTACGTCACTATCCTGAACGTAACAGAATATTTATGGAATATTGAGCGCTATCGTAACTTCAGCACATGCTTGTCGAAGAAGCTCGTAAGCGCAGTTCGCAAAAACGTCGAAAATACTTTCGACATAATAGATGCCAAGTATATACTGAAAATTGAAGCCGTCATTGCTATGAACAAGGGACACTATTTAATAACAACGTTGAATCAAATAAATAGAAGAATAGTGGAAAGTGGACTCCCAGATAAAATTCTGTCAAGCGCAAGTAAATCAAATGTCTTTGCGAGAAGTAAAGTCCCAGAAATGGTTGTAAACCTGGGGCACTTGCAATGGATCTTTATTTGCTGGTTAAGTGGGCTGATAATTTCCTTCTCGATATTCTTAATGGAGGTATTTAATTTTGCACCTTTAAACAATTAAGAATAAAACGTTTACATAGTTAGATACACGCTTACTTATATTCGTTGTTGTTATAGCTAGCTTATAATATAGTATAGCAAAGGTTTCTTGCACGTTTGTTACGCATTGCATGGCGATTACAGAATAATGTACCTAATACATTAAACTAAATAAAATGACTCATAGATGACTGCACTTTAAACGAAATCGATTTATTTTCAAAGCAGCACTAGATACCTGTGAAGAGAGTTTTATGACGACACCGCGCCACTCTCTCAACAGGGTAGTGTGAGTTATTGAACTACCTGAGGTAGAGATGTTCCTAGAAAATAATATTCTTTGTTCTACTTAATAGAACAGCAACCCTTCAGTTTTACTGCCTTCATTTGCATCACTTTATATTCAATTTTGTGTTTTGCAGAGATCTCTATTGTGTTTTTGTTTTGTTTGCGCATTAAATTGCCGCTTCGAAGTGATACAACTGCTTAGCAAGTAAACTGTGGTACGGTAGAAAGGCACCCACCTGGTGTCGGTATGGTGCCCGATGGCGGACTTTAGCTGACGAAGGAAACGCTCTACCAGTCCATTTGCTGCAAGGTGGTATGTCATTGCGCGAACACGACTCGATAAGGTTGGCACGTTCTTTGAAATCGCCGGCCGTAATCGGTAGGTATTAGTAGGGGCACACCGACTCTGTCAATTCAGTTGCAGCAGAATCTAGCTACGGTGTTAGCAATGATGTCTGCGATGAGGATGGCGTCAGCCCACCTGGTTCAGCGATCAATGCACATCAAGCAGTAGCTGCTGCCTAACGATGAGAGAAATAGGCCAACTAAGTTCAAATACACATGCTCTAATCTGGAGTATTTTATATTTGCTCTAGATATCGTAAAGTTTTTAGTTTACCTGTGCTCCCTAGACCAATCTACAGTCCACATACAATTCAGGTATTTAAAAATTTGCTCTTTTGTATTCCACGTAGCGGGTTAATTAATTATCTACGTCTATGCTTTTTGTTTATTAAATGCAACACAAACACTTTAGTAACCACATTGAAAAAGCGTATCAAGTTGAAGCTGAACTATTTATCGGCACTCTCCCTTTGGCTTTTTCCCCATCAGAGGTTTCTTATTATTTCAATATCCTTGTTGTAAACCATTTTCTTTCATAGTACTATTGATGCAAGTGCTCCATACCATTGTCGGTCCATCCCCTTTCCTGTTTCTCTCTATGTCTTATCTAATAGTTTCTTAGACCATGGATCTTCTTCCATTCTTTGAACATGTTCGCGCTATTAGAGTCCTGGTCACAGTTCTTGTGATTCCTATTCTTCGCCATATTTTTTTCATTTTTGATTCTATCTGCGCGGATAAATTTAGGACATATGTGCACCTTCGCTTTATAAAGCAGTACTGTGATATGAGTGATGTTAGTATTCCTTAACAGACTCTGCAGTGTTCTTGTTTCGTACTAAAGCCATGTTTTGCACGTGGAACCCAAAATTATGCCCAGATAGTTGAAACATTTACAATTTTTTATTAAATTACTCTCCATTGTCAAATCTGCAGTTTCTATTTCTCTACATTGGTGTTCTGTTTTATTGTAGTTTATCGCAAACCCCCATTTTTCATACTTCTCGACGAGACCGCTTATCATGCATTCCATATTCTCTTCAATCTAAGAAAATGCTATCTGATCATCTACTTAGAGCAACGGCTTTAATGTCTCATCGCCTATTATACAATCCACTCCTGCACATTTTCTATACCATCCCTGTAGAGCTTGTTCCATAATATGTAAAAGATGTTTGGCTGATTCGGAGAATAATACTATTGTAGGAGATAGTTAGA
>CALNHX010009462.1:0-49635 GCA_940337035.1 Agriotes lineatus
AGTGTATAAATTCCATGCTATGACTGCGTAGTAAATAATATTTTTTTGTAGCGTTTTTTAAATATATCGGTATTTAATGTCTTGTATGAAGATGGTACTGAATTGTAAATGTTGCCGATTTGGTATCTAAAAGAAGATTTAAGGTTTTCAGTATTGTGCATGGGAGTTGTTAACAGACCCCTGGAGCGAACATTTACATTGTGAACATCCGATCTATACGTTATCTTTCTACACAAATATTTAGGACATTTTTCCGTAATAATTTTGTGAAATGTGACCGCAGAGTGAAGAGTAAATCTATTTTGAATATTCAACCAACCAGCATCTCTCAATTTATGAGATATTGGCATGTATTTACGAATACCATAAATGAACCGTAGACAAGAATTTTGAACACGTTGTAACCTTTTTTTATCCATAACCTTTAAGCACGGGCCATAAACTACATTGCAAAAATTTAAATGCGATAGCACAAGTGCTTCACACAGGATAATTTTAGCTTCAACGGTTAGTTCATTTCTATGTGGAAATAGCATTTTTAAATTTAAAAATCCAGCTTTGATAACTTTTGACACTTGTTGTGAAAAACGTAGCTCAGCATCAATTGTCAAACCCAAGTTGTTAACTGCAGTGACTAGGTCAACTGATTCGTTATTAATTAAAATGGAGATGTCTGGTGATACAGCTTGTCTTAAGTTTTTAGCTCCAAATACAATGGCTTGCGTTTTCGAAGCATTGATGATTAAACAATGCTTAGAAGACTCTTGTACTAAACTACAAATGTCCTCATTTAATTGTCTACATGCCAATCCTACATCTTCCGGCTTAAAAGACAAGTAAATCTGGGTATCATCAGCATACTGATGACAGCTACAGTACTTTAAAACTCTATTTAATTTTAACGTGTATATTGTGTATAACAAGGGTCCCAATATGGATCCCTGAGGTACACCCGATTTTACATCCATAGGCGTGGAAATTTGATCATATAATTTAACAGATTGTGTTCTATTATTAAGATAACTTTCAAAAAACTTTAGAGGCGTCGACTCAAATCCAATGTATTTTAAAATAGATAACAGTATTTTATGACTTAACGTGTCGAACGCTTTACTGTAGTCCAAGAGTACAAGAAGGGTTAATTTATGTTGATCAGTGTTAACAATTATGCCATCAGTAATATTCAATAATGCAGTACAGCAGCTGTGACCAGGTCGGAACCCAGACTGTGTGACAGGTAATATGCTAAATTCATTAATATAGTTTCGTACTTGCTCACCTATCACTTTCTCCAGAACCTTCGAAAGCACAGGCAGAATACTAATAGGTCGAAGGTGTTTAAAATCCTCAGGCATTTTATTTTTAGGCACAGGCGTGACTAAAGCATTTTTCCATACTTCAGGAAAAACACCCTCCCTTTTCATGTATTTATCTTCATCGGTGTTGTTATAGACAATTAACCAAATTAATTTTAGTATTGTTAAGAGCTTCAGTGCGGTAATGGGTAGATTTACCGCATTCTTTTTATATAAGAAAATACATTGAACCACAATTTATTAATGAAGATAAAATATTGAACAATACATGTTTGCTTATGACACTTCACTAGACTCGGTTGATTGCAGCAAAACTCGTTTCGTTAATATGCTCATAATCAAACGTGCATAGTTAATATCTTTAACATCACTGCGTCCCTTGTGTCAATTGTGTTATAAATCAAATATTCTGATATAAAGAATCTTATATCCTTCAATAATTTGGCTAGAATCTTTGCTATTTCAGGTTTCAGGTTAAAGTAAAAATGTATGTCCACTGTTTTTGATAGCCATGCGTTTCTTGATAACTTGGTATGACTTTGCTACCAGAAGGAAGAAGATGTAACGATGACACAACGTCATACGGCATATTTAAAAAATAGAAAGAAGAAGAATAAGAATTCATATAGGATCAGGCTCACCAAACTCAGAGTTTGCAAAAGGTTTCCTTCTTTTATTTCGGAAATATATTTATTTAAACTCACTTGGTCGTTTTTTAAATAGATACAACCACTGCGTATCTAAGGTGAAAACCTATTAGAAGAAAATATTAAATTGTACAGTGCACATTATGCAATCATATTTTCTTTCGAAGTGAAACCTTCTAATCTATTCCGCAAAATTACAGCCGAATAATTTGTGCAGCACTGTAATTACATAGATATTCAACCATGGCACTTTGTGCGTACGTCAAGTTTCAGTTTCAGCTGTCAATGGAACGTTCGGGTATGTTGGTACCCACACATGCAATCGCCTTTAAATTTGTTTAATGAATGAAATTCCGGATTTTATACGATGACTAGGCTCATTATATTAGAAAATAACATTTAATTCGCTATTATGGAGGCAAATTGGCCGTTAGAAAATTGCTGATAATTTAACAGGTATTTCATGTCATCAGAGGGCAATCAAAGTGGTTAACTTCGTGGCAGCTTAACAAGCTTTAAAAATGTCTGTGTTTTGTTACTTCGTGTGCGGAAGTTCGCATCAGTCACGTAGTTTGCACTTTTGATTGACAGGACATTCATTATTCGCTTTCCTTCCACCGCAGTGTCCTTTCGGGGGACAATTTCGTATAAACTTTCAATTTGAGGTAATGCCCTCGTTACAGAAGAAAGCTAACTGCGAATAAGTTACCAGTTCAATTGATTTCCATTTGGCTAACAGCCCTGAATATTCCAGTTACAGATCACGGGATATGCAAACCCACACCCGCAGTGCAGTTAGTTATCCTCGGCTGCACAGGAACCGCTGGGGAATTGCAACGATGACTAACATTAGGGAAATTTGTAGCTTTGGATATAATGGCGACGAATGCTGTACTGACTGCTGACCAGTCAAGTTTCTGCGCCAGCACGAAAGTCCGACTTGAGGGGTATTGAATATCTCTGACAACCTTATTTGTAGTTTCATTTGATCAGGCATCAAGTTCGCAAATGACAAAAGCCTACCCCGTTGTATAAAGTTAGGAAAAATATTTTTTCGTACACTAGCATTGAAAGAGCTACTTTGCCGTACAATTTATTAATCAGAAAGTTGCACTTTGCGGTATTCGTACGGCAAAGTAGTATTTTGCGGTATTCGTACGGCAAAGTAGCACTTTGCCGTACGTTTCCTTAGTTACAACACATATAATATTACATTACATTAATATTACTCTACTTATTTGCTATATACGAGGATAAATTTAGTATTCCGTTTTGTATGCTAGTGTACGAAAAAATATTGTACGAAACTCGTATGAAAGTGGCTTTTCCATACTAGTCTCGAAATTCCGGACTCGGCCTAACGGCCTCTTCCGGAAACATCTCACTCGTACTGAAAAGCTCCACTTTCTATACTTGTTACGTAAATTACTATTTCCAGGTAACTTTAATTGTCTTGCTTTTTTGCAATATCAACGAACCCAAATATGTTTAACATAAGAGGAAAAATAACAACTTATTTGTAGAATACAATAAGAGGCCTATTTACGGTTATTTTGGATATAGGTTGGCCATGCTTTATTTTTAAAGTCTCTTTTTCATTTGTTGTAAGACTATTTTAGTTTCATCGAATTGTAAATGTTTGTCAATGTCACATGAATTAGATACGTAAGTTGTTGTGATTTAATTGTGATTTGTAGTATTTTCAAGGTTATTTAATGTTATGCTGTTCAACACTGGCAACATAGGTTTAGCCATGGTTCACAATCCCAAAATCAAAATACTCTAACCTTCATTAAACAGTTGAGTTCACATAAGAAGAGATCTAGTTTATATATGCAAAACAGTCAGTTTTCATGCCTAGCGGTGTCTGACATCATCGTGTGAACCTGCAACGTTTTCAACAATATACTTTTTTATTGTCTAAATATTATTACTATTAGAAGTTGAACATTTTAATTTTATAATTCTGGCTTGTAGTGCACAACTCGTTTCCACTTGATTATTTTTTACGACCTTAGATTAGTGCTACGATCCGATAAACGAAATGCAGATGTTACTTGCTAAGGCGCCACCACATTCCTACTAGGACCAATTCATAGGTGAACCCACTAGAAAAGTGGAAGCAAATGGGTGCACCTTCTAACTTTAACCTTGGAATTGTTTGGTCGACGAGCCACAAACAACGGCGCTTAACTTACCTTGACGGAAGACTCTTGCGTAGCTTTCTAAACTCCAATCACAAATGAAAATATATACAAAATCGCATGAAAATATCGCAAACATTAAACGAAAAATTCTAGTTAAATGAAAATGGACTATATTAACAATAGTATGTCAATGAACAATGGTTTAGTACATAAGTGTAACGAAATGAGTTAGTAAGGGTTAAATTATATTCCGTAACGTCTTGAACTAGTTAAATGCGATAAAGTTTACAACCAATAAACAAAATTACTCTCAGACAGTTGCAACGTTAAATGATCAAAGCACTAACTCATAAACAATAATACGTGACGGTGACGAAGTTAACTTGGCTTAAATGCGGTACATACTTCAATTACCACAACATTAGGTTAAGCAGGGACATAAAATATGACGGTAATTAATTGATTCGACTTATTAACAACTACAATGGTTCAAACAGTAAATGCTACTATAACAACAACATTACTCAAAATTGCCCGACACTTCGACGGAACACTACGTGCACTGTAAAACTAATACATAAAACGGTACCTTAAGGAGCTTATTTAGCTGCGTTCGATGTCCAACGGAGCTGCAGGTGGCCGCTTCCCAAAAAAAATTCCCCCAAGACGCTTGAAAAGACTGCAAAATAGCAACGAGATGCTGCCGAACGTAAAGTCTTGGACGATACTAACATCCTCAATCATGATAAGAAGCCCGTGGCGACATGATAAGAGTAATAAACGGGAGAGACGGAACTTCATGATGCAAAATGAGCCTGGTACTGATATTCCCACGAAATAATCCGTCAAACGACGTGAATTGAAGCTGCCCACTTTGAGATAACCGGGAATGCAAGGCTTGCAACGGCATCCACAGACGTCCCAAGACCTACCGCCAACAACTATCATGCGAAGTTCAAAAACAGAATGCGGGAAAAGTCACTTTTACTCGAAACACCAATAATTGCGATCTGATCGACGGGACTTCAGATTTAAACGCGCACACGAAACAAGCGTAAGCCGCTGATTTCAAACAGCTAAATTCAACTTCTTTAAAAGGCGCCCCAGCAGCGCGCGGCCGCTGGGGGGCGCGAATTCAAAACAGTTGTTGACGCTCTTAAAACGGTGGCGGAAATGCATTGCTCCGTAATGAAATCCTAAAACCAAATAAAATGCGCAGGCGTTACTTAAGATTCGCAATCTTTCGAACTTATAAGGTTATATGAAATGTGTTGTGATGACGAAATCTTAAATCAGCAGATTTTCGCTTACGAAGGGGAAATACCTGTAAGCCAAGCAATCGCCTCTCTGGCGTCGAGAACATATTAAAAATATGATAAGGGCACATTGCGCTATGTAAATATTAGACGTGGATAAAAAAAAACTAAACGCAAATGACATTTTTAGGTGCGAAAAAATAAAAATCAGTGCGAAACTTTAGAATGCAGAGGGATTCATAAGATTTAACCAGAAAATTTCCATTATTCAACTTTGCTTAGAAATAGCGGCTGCTACTTAGGCTCAAAGCTCGAGCCTCCCAGCTGCCAACAGCCACTGAAAAAAGGTAATTATTCTATAACTGACAAAATATTTTATCATAATTCCTACCGTTATAATACGACAAGGTTTAAGTTATGAGATCCAGAGATCTTTCTTCGATACTGCTTAAAACATGTAAAACAATGTCCAAGAAATATGTCAACATAATATGAGCTATGTTTATGTGTCAACACACTCCCACGTATCGTATGCACCCAGCAGCTAGCAGCTGTTAAGGGCACTCGGAAATGTGCTTCAAACTTATATGGGAATTACGAAAGAAAACGCTCTCACTGCAGAATCGGCGATATAGCAGTTTCAATGTGACGCGAAGGGCGCGAAGGCTGACGATGTTGCAATCGAGACCGCTGTAAACTGGCGGGATTAACGTCATACTTACAAATATTGTGCCCCCGAAATGTAATGCAATCCAAGGAAAGGACGTTCTTGTATCCTTCTGGGCCGTGTTTGGATATTATATCGGTTGCAATTGGAGCGAGCTTATCTTGAATGATTTCGGTTGTTTCATGCAGTTTTACACTAAAATAGCACGACGCTCATTAATGACCAATAGAAAAATTAGTTCACGAGCAGTAACCAAGACAACAAAATTTGTTGGAAATTTTATGTAGGTAGACATTACTTCTTTTTAGGGTTTGTGTCGTTACGATTTTCTTACCGAATCTGCATTCGAGCATTAATTCATATCCGGAAATTATTTTTCGTGAATTCCAACAACGTCCTAGTTTGTTAGAACGCACTAAAAAAAAATTCCGGAAAGAATTAATGCTCTTATGAGATTATATGTGAGAGAATATCAACGAAATTTGGTCTTATAATTAAAATAAAATTTTGAAGAGTAAGAAACCCTTTAATTGAAAGATAAGGTATCTGGTTGATGTAATAATAGGGTATATGTCATTAAATCAATGAAATGAAGGTAAAACTAATTTTTAAAAGTATAATATAGAAGAGTACAAATGGTGCAAAGAAGAATTAAGAATATGTGAATGGTCTTCGTGGCGTATTAAAGTCGACAGAAGATTTGGATAAACTACAGAATAAAAGCCTATCATAGGTATTTTTTTGAGCGGGACTTCATGTGACTTCTGTCAGTTGGGTGCATCTGAGTGTAGTCTGGAATGGGATACATACTACATATAAAGGTATTGTAGTACTTGGGCGATCTTGAGCCTGTGGATTTTCATATTTGGGTTGGGTCCTGATGTGGTTAGCTTGAAGGATTTCGAGGACATCGTAATTGCACTATAAGAATTGGATATATTATTGTTGCTACAGTTGGAAGTAAAGATATAACAAGGAGCTTACAAAAGGGGACAGTACGAGTTTGGAAGGCTTCCAGCTTGATGGATGCAATTAAGGGGGTCAGTTCCTGTCTATTGGGATCTCATCAGTGGTGGTCTCTGCATTAGTGTGACAGGGAAGGTGTTTTTCGCAGCGGAGGTTGTCTCTGGCGACTTGGTTTTGTAAGGGTTTCTAGAAGATCAGGAAGTGGACTACTTGTGTGGTTGAGATTGGTATCCTGTGGATTGTGTTGCAGTGAGGGTTAGAAAAGGTAGATGTTAATATAATATTAAACAAATAAGTCTTAAAAACTTAAGAATATTACATTTTTGAGGATAATTGCTTTGATAGATGTTTTATATAATTAATATGTGACGGAGATGATTTGGTTGACGTTTCACTTTGACAGTTGTCAAAATGTCATAACTGATAATATTTGTGCACTTTAATAACCATTTCAGATAAGTATTGAAATACGCATCAACCCGACTTTATTTAAAGGTTTTCATTCTCTATGAGCTAGCAAAAGGGTAAATTAAAACTTATAGAAGAGCACATATCTAACATTGACTTGTTAAAATAGACAGTTATGTTAATACAAGAAAAATAATATAAGCTTCAATAATTAAAAACTACTTGATAGACTTGAATAAACTAACAGCACCTTGAAAAGGTATAGCATTGCAAAGAAATTGGTACCTTGTTACCTTAACATAAATTAATAGGCGTCACAACGTGGACCTATAACATGTTTAATGGCGGCCCAAACGTGAGGCAAGTCAAAGTTAAATGATAGGTTATTACAAAGTGAATGGTAATTTAACGTGAAGTGTAAGTAAGCCATGTCGACATATTTTACAAAAAGAGTTTTTATTAAATAAAGTTATTACTAAATTTAAAATACAAATATACAGAAAGACAAGCATTAATAATAGTAGATTATGCAATGAGGGAGAGAAATGTGTTAATTTGCTGAGGTGCAATTTCTGACTAGAGGGCGAAGCCCGAGAGTCAGAAATTGCACTGAAGCAAAATAGCATTCTATCCGAGTTGCATATACTACTTTTTTCACGTTGCAGGAAGATTTAAAATGAAAAACCTGTATTTTTTAAACGTCATTTATTGACATTTTAGTTACAATTATTTTAAAATTAGTAGCCTATGGTAAATTTTAAAGTTGGTGGCACTGTACGTCATTATGACAAGAGCTCACAATTATGTCAAATTCGAGGTTATCAGGTTAGGTTTTGCGTCAGTTTTGACAGAACCTAACCTGATAACCTCGAATTTGACATAATTGTTCTGTCAGTCATAATGAAAACTCCCTAGGGAAATTTTTGTCTTATTTAGTCTCTAGGGAGTAAATGTTTTACTTCTGTCACAATTTTGATACTATAGAAACCGATTTCTACTTCCGGTCGTGGAAAAAAGGTAATTGGGACATAGGTACATGTATGTATTATCTGTAACCTCATTTTGCTAAATGTAAATAATTGTGGGGCTAAATAAAGAGTTGCATAATTTTAATAAAAGGTTTATTAAATAATTTATTAAATACTTATAAGTAAAGGTACACTAATTTCAATAATTAATTAAAATGGCTGATAAACGAGTAAGGCGACAAACTAAGAGAACAGAAGAGGAGGAACCGCAAGAAAGGAAGAAATAATTTCTACTGAAACAGAAGTGGAGGAAGAACAGCAGGTAGGTGTACAAGGAGATCAAGTAAGAATTCAATAAAAACAAACAGTAAAACAGGATGGTATGGAGAAGTTGATGGAAATGATGTTGAGACTGGAGAATAATTTTACTAATAAAAGTACACGATTCAGCACAGGAGAGTAAGAAGGACTGCAAGCTGCAATACATGATACTGCAGAGAATCTAACGCAGGAAAGTGAGAAAAATGCAGAAGAAAGGGAAAACAGATTACAGGAAGCAATGCAGAAGATTACAGAAGAAATGAAGATCAATGCAGAGAAGATGGAAGATTTGATTAAAATCAATGCGAATGAAACTAAACAACTGCAGGAAACTCTGAACCAAACGGTAGGAGAAAAATTAGACAAGAATAAGGAAGAGAGCCTTCAGAACGTGGACCTATAACGATATATTTTGGTAGGATATATAAAAAAATATTGAGATTAACTTTGGTTGTGAAGAGTTAGAAATTCACAATAAATTTAATTACAATAATCAATTGTTTTCGAGATATTATAACTGAACAGCAGACGATACTTTCCAATGCCCATCTTACCTCTGCTAAGAAGTAAACGTGGTTATGTATTTAGATAAAGGGATTGCGTGTATTTTAATTGGCTGTGAGATTTTAAAACGTCGTGTATAACGTTGTTCGTATGGATCCTGTTAAAAATAAATTCTGATTAATATATTGAAATAGCGGCTTCATCTCTGTTATATTAATTTAAAGTCTGACAAAGATCAAGCATTCTGTAATAAACAGACTAGTGTGCTGAGTACAATGGCGACATCAGATCGAAAAGATAATGTCCAGACCAATTATTCACTTGAAAAAGTAGACTAAACGCGTGTAGTAACATTGTTACAGGGTTACAGCTTTACACCTAAATACGAAAGTATTCCTTTGCAGTGACTCACTGGACTAGGGATCAAGAGGGATTATTAGCATGTGTATTACCGAACTGAACTTAAAAAAGGCTTATGTTTATCAAGACTTTGCGTATTAATTAACAAAGACAGTAAAATAATTAACTGAAGAAATAATAAGTATTTCAAGCATTCATTGTAAGACAAACAATTTTAAAAGACCCATTTGTCTGCAAATGTAAGGCTTTCAAAACATCGATTTACGCGTCAGTTTATAAGTGAACTTATAGCAAACGCCTATAAATAATAGTATGCCTATCTTATATACTATATATGTGACGCACATGTATCATAAAAGAAAGAATAAAATATTCTGCTGTTAAAATCGCGCCCAAGCTATTATCTTCCTTTAGAACTCTATACTTCAGCTCGCGCACTGACCCATTTACGTAAGCAGGCAATTTTATTGATAAGAAGCATAATGCTGCACTCGAATACGAATTACTAGGTTAATGGCTATGCATAAAAAGCGCTAGGAAGAAAGGAGCCGGAATTAAAACATTGCCAGGACGACGATATTTAATTATTTATCAATTCTGCTTTAATGCACTATCTCGTGTGCACGATTAAGGAGCTGTCAAAAACAGAGAAATTCATTTTTCGTATTCTTTGCTTTAATTCCCTTTTTTTATCAGCAGAGCTGCATTCATTTGGCGCCCTCGCTTGGTTTTTTCGCGTTCCTTGTACTTCCTAATACTCACCAGTCGGGTCGCATAATTAAATGTAGGCAGGGTAATATCCAACTTAAAAACGTAAATTATTGTATTTTGGGGTAAGGTTTGCATTTGAATTAGTCTTTACTGCAGTCGTCAGCACTGGAACGGAAATTGCTTAACGCATTGCTTGTTTGCTCATGAAGCGCATTGTGAAAACAATAGATATGACTATCCGAAAATTGATTTTCTCTTTACTAGTTGTGTTTAAGAATAAATCTGGGCAATTTTAAGATTTGATTCTACGATCGTAGTTCGATTTTTACGGGCGAATTATAATTTTTAACCCTTATTCAGGACAGGTTTAGTAGTTGCAGCTTCTGCATTTCAAAGTCTAGCAAAAATAGATGCAAATAAAAGTATGATTTGCTATTTCTATTAAATGAAGTATGAGGTACAGGGTGTGAAAAGTGTGAAGCTTCCTGCAAGAATTAAGGTAAAGCTATAATATAAAGTAACTTGCTGCTCTAATCAAATCTTAAGTGAAATAAAAAGCTAATTCACTGCTGTCCTCCCTCTTCAGCCTGCTTTCAATGTATCTTGGTCTAGCGGGGTGTGTTCCGAAGGTTACGAAAATGCATTTTTTTCTACAACTCGTCCATTTCCAACTAATGCGCAGCGACTGCCTAAGAGGGCGCAAAATAAAAGGAACACTTAACTTTATCGATTAATTTTTATAGCAAATATACTGCACTCAATCCTCGTTATAGCAACTTAATTAAGAATTGAACCTTCAAGTATTAACATTGATCAGTTTTTTAATTACAAATTGCTCTATTTTGTATTATAATGTCAATAATAAAATAGCTCCTGAAAATTCAACAAGGGTGGATTCTTTTATCCAGTTACTTGTTTGTGAAAAATTTATTTTCTAATATTTCAAATTTCATTTGCATCATAAGTCACAATTTATGTCAACCAAATGTCAAAGCAGTTTTAAAATCCTAATGACAAATGCCCAATCTTTTGAATAGTACCCAATAATATTAAAAACACAGTAAGTAATTATTTCTTAATTAATTTCACTTTCTTATTGTCTTTACTTATTTTCTAGTTAGGATTTGATACGAAATCACCCAACTTGCATTTTTCCTTACACAACGTTCAAGATAGCAACCTATTTTTGATTTGCAACTCGACCCCTTTTAAGCACCTTGCCTTGGCAGACCACGCCTCAATCGTCCAATATCAGCAAACTCCAAATTCTTGACAACTACCAGCAAGAGCAAACCTGGACATCCACCTGCTACAACAAACTACTTCTTGGAATGCACCTCCTCTCTCCGAAGACACCCTTTTGGAAGCTCCACTCAACAACAAATAGCTTGACGTAATCCCATTTGATTTATGTCAAATATCAAATCTCCAAAATAAAACTAACCCAGTATGTTTCCTTAATAATTCACTTGTATATAACAACTTTTCTATCCATTAGTCTTGTCTACCATCAGGGCCGGCGTCACACTTTTAGCCCGAGTGAGTAATAAGGCGCCGGGGGGGGGGGGGGGGGTCAAGTGATTTTTCACAATACACTCATATGAAGAGATGAGGGATACAGGGTTACGATCAAAAATTGATAAAAATATACTTTGAGATGTCACAAAGTTCAATTTATTTGCTTTCGTAATATGAGCGAGTTAATAGTTTCGACGAAAAATTGCATTTAATTAATTTAAGTTCGAACACTGACTTTTTTGTACGTTATTGTGATATATTTGCATCACACTGTACAGGGGCAGCACAAAGCGTAAAAGAGATCTCTATGACTACCTCTGGCTGTAGGTCCGAATAGGACCCACCCCCAATTTCAAATTTTAGGTTTTGTTCGAAAGTTTCGAGTGGGTAATTACCCACACGGATATTTTCGAGTGGGTAGTACTACCCATACTACCCACGTCAACCGCCGGCAATAATCTTCATTAATTAAATTCGTCTCTTTTTCTGGTTATTTATTTTAAATTACATTTTATTTCACCTCGTAAATAACAGGGTTATATTCGGTTTCTACATTTTTCAGTTTGCTATTTATGTAATAATCGAAACAATTTTTTTAACTACTTCATTTTCCCTATTTATGCATTCTAGTCTTAATTACTTGAGTTAAACCTACTAACATTTTATATTATTTCAAAATTAGCATTTGTCATTCATTTTCAAACTGTATTTTATTAATTTTATATTATTTTCAAATCCACCTGTTCTTTTCAAATAGCTATGTTCCAATAAAATAGCTGCCTTATCCTCGAATAAATCCAAACCATTTCCAACCCAATGTAATTTCCCACTTTTAAGAAATTTGATTCCAATACACATTTAATCTTGTATCATAACAATACTTACTATTATAATCAAAGAGATTATTTTTTTAACATCTAGGCTTTATAGCATTTTAACCTATTACATACATTGCGCACTGTGACTTACAGCATCACAAAAAAATTATAGGATGATTATATTGCCTATATACCGTCTGTTCTATAAAAAAGGCCCCGCCTTCTAGCTACTTTATTATTTATTTTAGACCCAATAAACCTTATATCAAATCAAATGGCACATAAAAACCTACATTTTAACACTATCAAAAATTTTTTATCTTCAATTGTTTCAGAGTGGTGACGTCACGTTCAATTTTTTTAAATAACACTGTATATATTTTTTGACATTTTCTGGTAGAGGTTTTTTTTATCTTTTCAACAATATAAATATTTTATGCCCTTACATAAGAAAATTTTCGAGAAAAATTAAAAAACTTTTTTATCGGTGGGAGGCCACCATACAAAACTATAAACAAAAGTGTAACTCAGAAAAACAAAACAATAAATACTTTAGATTATTCTGAAATCTGACAGTTAAAGCGTTTGGCTACTATTTGTTTTGTTTTTCTGAGTTACACTTTTGTTTACAGTTTTGTATCATGGCTTCTCACTGTGAAAAAGTTTTGTAATTTTTCACGAAAATTTTTTTATGGAAGTGCATGAAATATTTATATTGTTGAAAAGAGAAAAAAAAACCTTTACCAGAAAATGTCAAAAAATATATACCGTGTCATTTAAAAAAATTGCACGTGACGTCACCACTCTGAAACAATTGAAGATAAAAAAATTTTGATAGTGTTAAAATGTAGGTTTTTATGTGCCATTTGGTTTGATATGAGGTTTATTGGGTCTAAAATAAATAATAAAGTAGCTAGAAGGCGGGGCCTTTTTTATAGAACAGACTGTATACGAGTATTTGTGTTCAAAATAACATATAATAACATATGTTTCATCCCAGTTCATTTCGGTGTATTATAGATTTCTACATAAAAATTCCATTATCTCCATAATCTAAAAAAGTACAAATAAAATGTATCAATAAATATCCTCCCCCTTGTCATGTATGATGATCTACAGATCTTTAAGATTTTAAAAATTAATTTTATCTAAAAAAACAGAAGGTGTATTACATAATCGTTGCTTTTGATCAGGGACACTGTTGATTGTGGACGAGGGATGTAATTATTACTATTTAACCTTGTTAAAACATTAGTTAAATATTTTATTTAAAGTTCTGAAACAATTCCTTCAGTCAATAAGCTCAAGAATGTGCTGTTATCGCAAATCAGCATTCTCATCGGCAAGCTCTAGTTTCACAACACTATTCAGCAAAATCCATCTACAAACCGCGTGAATGAACTGTGACGTTTTTACTAAACTATTCATTTGTGTTTACTAAACTATAAGTCCATTCATGTTATTAGGTTAGCAGATGTGTTTTCAGAGATTTTTGCACTGACTATATATTTTTGCTTATAAAGCAATATTAATCTTGACTATTTTACTCACTCGACATACAAGGGTATGCTTTCCAGCCTATAACTACTTGCTCTCTGAGGCTGGCGACCTGCGATCTTCTATTATTAACAATTCTACAGAAAACCATTAATACTTGGGATTCAGATCAGTATATTTATAATTTTGTTTGCAATTGCTGTTCGAATTCGTCTTCAGAAATAGAAATATAATACCTTTAAAGAAATATGAATATGAAAATAATGATTGTAACAAGTAGCACTAATTAATTTTTAATTATTTGTATCATATACAGTTTTTTTGAGAATGAGAAATTTTCTTCTTTTAATACTCAATCCAGAAATCATTTCTCCCTTTCTTATTGGTAACATTATACAACAGCACGGGCTTCAAATGTTAGTTAATTTTTTGTTGGTAGTTTCCAAATCGAAGAATTTCCAGAAAGAAAAAACTATGCAATATTACAACTTCATATGATTCACAAACATTAACCTTAAACACCAAAATTATCAAGTGTCTTTTCACAAAATTATACTATTTTAGATTAATGTAAATGATTTTTTTGAGTATGTGGCAATAAATAATTTAACAAAGATATTCCACATTTCGCCGATCACTATGAATTGTAGCACCGGATTTTAGAAAGGTAAAAAAGAAAAGCACATCATTTTCAAATCGTGCTATCTTTCTAAAAATTGTACATATCGTTACGTATCGTTCTGTTAACTATTTGTCCATTATTCTCTCCGAAAATGCATGAACCCACTGGCAAAACTACATCATTATATGCTTACTAACAGCATTAATATTTGAATATTATATTCGGAGAAATAAAATGCAAGGTTTGAGTTTTAAATGTCAAAAAAAAAACTATATTTTAACTATTCTCGTCAAACCATAAACTAAATTGCAATTGGCAAATGACTGTTTAAAAGAAAAATGTTTAAATTATGGGAGATGCCGCCCCTAGCTTAATAGATTGTTTTACCTTGTTTTTCTTTCACTTTTGTTGTAATGTAACAGAATTTATCCAACGCCTCCTATAGTTATAAGGGTATTACTCGATCGATTTTAGACCTCTAGAGGGGCCCATAACCCACTAGAGAAGTAAAAGCCATAACCCACTAGTGAGACATAAACCACAAGTCAACAAAATAAATAAGAAACAAAGAAAGGCCGCAATAAAGTACATATGATGATAGTAAATTATTACCAGTAAATAAAACAAACATAAATAATACTTGATTTAAATGTAATACGTATTTATTAAAAATGTATTATCCCATGCATTAACGAAATGAGGCAAATTTATCGCAAATGCAGATAGCATAATCTAAAACTACATTTTTTTGTTCAGACTTCTATAGTAAATTTCAAATAAGCATGCAGTACTTGGAACTAAATAGTAATCATAACTATGGTCGTAGTTGGTCGAAACAAAGTCATCATTATAATCATCTGAATCTTAAATATTCTTTCAAACTTGTCAGTTTCATATTCGGTATGAATCATAAAACTATAAATAGAAAACGATAAATAGTGGACAAAATAGGCAGGCCTAATAAATAAATTTCATACAAAAAATTAAATGTTTCTGGGGTTTTTACTTTACTGAAGTAGACAAAAAATTTAGAGCAGTTTAGTAGGATGCTTCTTCATCAAAATCGACCGTTGGTTGATGGAAAATTAGTTTAAGCGCGGTAGAGGGATTCTCGAAGACGATACAATGAGTGAAAGACTTACAACGGTACATAACTGTGAAATTGTGGCCAAGTTAGTGATGATAGATATACGAATTACTGCTAAAACGGTAACCAAGACTAGTGAATGACCTTTTGCATACGAACAAGAGCCATGGGTGCCTCGACTGTGAGTACTCCTGCACAAACAGGGTCGAGTGAACATTTGTCGTGCGATTTCGGTCCGTGCCGATGCAGACTCCCACAACTATTTGGATAAAATGGTCACTATGGACGAAGGTTCGGTTCATCAGTAGGACCACTGTTTGGCATAAAAAAGCCAACATGCTATCGCCACATTTCAGCTTTAAAGAAGTTCAGAACGAAACCGTCGGCAGGCAAAGTGATGCTCTCGGTCTGGGATTCTCGTAACGTTTGTTCTATCGAATCTCTTAACAATGATCCTACTATCAACGAGTATTACTGCGAACTTCTGGCCAAATTGCTGGACTAAACTACGCCGTGAACGACTACTAAAAGGAGTGCTCCTACAGCACGACAATGCGTCATTGCATAAATGCATTGCAAGGACATCAAAAGCAGCTAACCTGGATTTACACACCCAGCCTTTTCGTTGGATCTTGCACTCTGAAGTTTCTTTCTTGTTGGGAAATTAAAAGCTCACCTTCATGGAACTCATTTCAGGAGCGATGAAAGCTTGAGAACTGAGATGACTTCATGGTTACAGGGTCAAAGTATAACGCTCTATAGGGGTTAGGTGATCATTAAGCTGAAAAACCGATACACCTAGTGTGTCGAGTTGGCAGGGAACTTCATAGAAAATCATGCTATGCTACAGGCAACTAATGAGAAGAGCAACTGGTTTAGAAACAAAAAGTTTTTTTGAAATTTTTTGTAATCAAAAATGAATAGATGAAATTATCAGAAAATATAAATATTTTATTGAATTACCGGTTATAAAAATTAATTGCAACTGCTGTATGTAATTGTTGTTTCTTCTGAAAAACTTTTACTATTTACACAATTTATAGAAGAAGAAATTGTATTTTTGTGTTGAACGATTTTCTAACAGAATACGTTCTGGTGCATGGATTCTTGCAGTAAATTTGATTTGCGTGCCATTCTCGCAACTCCATTTACGACGTTGTGTAATTTAAACATATGTGGGAATGGCACTTAAAAAATTGCAGAAAGAGTCGGCATATTACAAGTGAGACATAATATGTGCTTAGAATTTCAGAATTAGCATTAGTAGTTTTCTAAAACGTACTTTTTCTTTCCGTCATACCACTAGCTTTGCTAAGCATTTTTTTATCTGAGCTTGTATCTTTCATGGTATACGAGATCTTAATTGTTTTAAACACACTATATAATAATTATGTATACTTGATGTGGCTTTATATTTTCGCACTAATCTCCAATAGAATTTTTTAATTCTTTAAAATTTTTGGCTGCCATAAATTAAATGATTCTGAATACGGAATTTTTGTATCAGATATCGAAATGATAAATATACAAAATCAATTATAACTTAAGGTTTCTTCTGCAAAAAGAATAAAATGTTATCAACCTCGAAATTAACGAGTTTTCGTCTGATTTCTGACACCCATGTTTAACCCATCGATAATACCCGATATTGATTCAAAAGATGACCTACGCCCTTATTTTTTTAAAGAACTTTGAAGCAGAATGGATACTAGTTTATCAAAACGCATTATTTTGGGCTTAGGATTCTGTGGTTGGGCTTGTCTACATATTTTAAAGATACCCTGTATAATCAATATTGGTATTTCATATAATTTGTAGAAAATATAATGCGACTTAAAAGAAAGCTAGGCATTATAATAACTTATTATATCTTGATAGTGTACGTCCATACTTCTAAAATACATATTATTTATACTGATGGGAACAACTTTACAAACATGTCGCTCCAACCTTACAATTTATCAAAACAAATTGGTTTCATATTAATAATTACATCAATGATTACATAAGAGTCCGTTGCGTAAGTATGTTAACAAACGCAAGTTAAGAGACGCCACAACAAAACAAACTCACGATGTGCTTCTTCCGGAAATGTGCAAAAACCGATGCCACTTGAAAAATTTCACCAAATTCTATTTTTAGGATACATTTCTAACCTTATTTGGCTTCCCTGATGCAAAATAGGACACCATACGTTCCTTCTACAGCGTGCTCAAAAGACACTGCACTAATTATAAAACACTAAATTGGAAAAAATGGGTATTTATTCGCTTTCAAATGGATTTTTTGTGGGGAAGCTATAATAACACACCCCACAGCTTGGCTTCGCTTCCTCCATCTTTGTTTTCATTTATCTTACATTGTTATGCATTAGTTCTAGACCTGCTCTGATTACATTTTATGTTGCAATCAATGTTAATACTCTGGTCGTAGCTTGAGAAGGCTCTTTGTTTGGCCAACTCATAGATTGTGGGATTTTTCTCTCTCTCTCTCCTGGCATTTTTTCTTCCACTTTACCTTCGATAATAAGTTTTTCCATCATGTTTGTTCTTCCGGCGATGTAGTTGAAATAAGTATGGTTGATCTATCTCAATAGAATCGTTCTTACATTCAGCTGTTTCCGTATAGAGATGTTCGTTTGATGTTGTATCCCAGATATTCTCAGTATAAGTCAATACAACTACATTTCGAATGCATTTATTTCTTTGTGTTTCCATTTTTCAGAATCCACTTTTCTGCAACGTAAGTGACTATCAGGAAACTGAATGATTTCACCAGCCTAAGCTCTCTGGCTGATAGTTGCTCTCGCGATTGTAAGTCGTCTCGACGTGTTTTTCTGCTGCCGCCTCCCGTGTTTGTCAGAAGAGAGCCAAGATATTTGATTTTTTATTTTCCTGTATTTAGCTTTAAACCATATCTTTTTTTCGTCTTAGCTAGTTGCCTTATTACATTTTCCAACTCCTCTTTTTCTCGGCTAATGAGAGAATATCATCATTATGTCTCAGGTTGCCGATTTTCTTTCCTTGAACTGAGATACTCCCATATCAACCATTGGCTACTTAACTCATTAAAAACTCCGTGTATATACCAAATAACAATGGAGACATGATACAATCTTGCCTGATCGCAGCTATCACTTTAAACTTTTTTTTAATATGGTTTATGTATTTTTACTTTGGCTATGTTGTTTTCGCATAAACAGCCTATGAACTGTGTACGGTGTTGTAGTGTTCCCATATCTTCCATTATTTGCCATGCATGGTTCTATTTTACCTTGTCAAAGGCTTTGCTATAGTTTACAACACAAAGAAATATGCCTTCTGTATTAGCTGCCTAGTGTTGAGGATTTAATCTTTTGTGATTCTTGCTAGGACAAAATCAGTGTGTTCTTCTGATATTTATGGCATGAAAAAATGTGTTAGTCGATCATGAAATGTTCAGAACGATCTTGCTTGCATAATAAATCAAAGATGGCGTTCTGTAATTGCCACATTCTGCTAGTGGTCCAGTTTATAAGATCCCGTCCAATCTTCTAGCCACTTTGCTGTTTCCCATATCTTGTTGCAGATTTTATGTAAAACGTCTCCGCTAGTCTCGCCCATTGTCTTTATAACCTCGGCATTGGTTGCTGATTTCTGAAGGATTTTTATTGCTTTCTCTACTTCTGAGCGTAAGGGTATATTTAAATTTCAGCTATTTAATTATGTATTTATTCGTTTAAACTGCTGCCAACAGCGCTGAAGCACTAAAATTAGGCTATAGTGTAATTACTACAAGCATAACAAAAAAGAATATGACTTCACATAGTTCTATAAACTAAATTTTGATTTAAATATATTCGTACCTAATATACTCCTGCATTTGAACAATTTAAGAAAGTAAATGTAAATATTTGTAGAAATGTAAAAATAAAGTACCATAAAATTGATAAAAAATTAAAAGTAAATAATAGCTATTTATGCAACAAGTGCTAAAAGTCGACGTTTAGCACGCGTTACATACAATATTTTATCTACGACCTTAATTTTACCGTTATCAATCCATAAATATCGATTTAAGAAAGGTTCGCATCTGCGACACTTTTAATTTATGTCATAATGAACAGTAGGCTACGCCGCGAGGGCGATTGTTTGGCCACGCCCGTGCTGTCAAGGTGAGTTACGAAATGTAATTATTGATACTCCACATATGACTGTATTCATTACATAACGCTTTATTTATTTCAAAAACGCTTTACCTGTAACGCAAGAAGCAACTGGAATAGCTTTACAACTTCACTTGCAGTTCGAAATTGTAGTTTTATAACCTCATTTCACTTTTAGCCCGTGTGCTAAAAGTAAACAGCTGATTTCTTTAAACACGGTAAACTATAAAACGTCACTTTTAGTGAAACAATCTAGCGCTAAAAGGCCTACTTTTAGTAGTGGTCGTAGATAAAAACTTGAAAAATTGAAAATTAAAAATTAAAACAATTTCAATTTTTAATTAGTAGGGCAACCCTACAATGTTGCGCCGGTGGATGGCGCAACTACAATCACGCTTAAATGTTTTTATGTTTCCACTGAAGATGTAAATTTCTTGGGACAGTAAGTTTTAGCTATACTACAAGTTACATATAAAGGTATCTAGCTGTTCTTGTTTTCTCGACACTTCTTTTGATCACCTCAATTTACTTCTTCTACGAGGTTAAGTTGCAACCAGTTGTAAGTTCGAAATAGTACATTTTTCTGTGAAATGTTGGTTGAAGAAATTGCCTTTTTCATGAGGGTTTCCACTCTCAGAAAAAATCTTACATACGCCTACGCTTACATTTTCCACAGTAATAAAATAATGAATTATTTATTGTGTGTTTAATACAGTTGCTAGAAAAGTAGAACAGCTGGAAGAAAATCTAAACATTTTAAATTGATGCTGTATGCAACACCATTTTGTAAGTTATATCGACAAAAGCAGCTTTCTAATTTTAGAAAGAGATGGAATAAAATTACTGACCTATTTTTACTATATATACATAAAATTTTATTGTGATGTTATAGCACCTACTTCTTGGCCATAAGTTTTAATTACACTTGTAGCTTAGAGTCAGTATGCCCGCAGCTATTAAATGTAGAAAAAAATATTCACGGGAGTAGATCAAAAACTCGGAAAACTCCAGAAACGTCGTGTGATAAACACCCGAGACAGTGGAAAAGGTCCGATAAAACATATCATAGTAGACCACTGCCAAAAATGACATCATTCAGAGAACAAAAAATAGATCCTTCTGCAAATCTAGAAAATTGCAAGATCTACCTTTTGTCTTTATTGGGTTTAACGGGAGTGGTTGTACAACGACGTAAATGTCAGGTATATATACGGCAAAGTTCCTTCTTATCTATGAAATCAAGGTGATAATTTGATGGCTTTAATAAACTTTAACCTTTTAATATAAATATACAATATGTTTTGGATGCTGTTTTCATTGCACCAAAATGTATGAATGAAATAATTCTCATTAAGGAGGGTGGTGAGCATTACCGCCACGATTTTCCTTAGCGTTCTTGAACAAGAAATGTGAATTTCTATAATAACTAGCACAACAAAAAGTATATGCAGAAAACATGATTTTAAGAAAAATTTCAACGCTGTAATATTAGAACTTTTTTATTTCATTTTGTTAAATGAAGTTTGATTATTATACTATCCCCAGATAACATTACTTCATTAAAGGCTAATCTCAGCCTCGTAAGTAAGGGATAATTCGCAAAAAACGGGTAGCTATACTGATCAGCGAGATTATAACAATCCTAGGGATCTACAATGGAAGCAAAAACAGTAATTTCCAAAAGATGATAAACACGGGAGTGGATTAATAAAATTCGTTAGAACCGCTCTTGTTGAAAATTACTTGCTGCTAACCCAGCTGTGCAGCAAGCCCTGATACAATAAAAATAACAAATTAAATATTTTACAAGGGCGAATACCTTTTTGGTGTAATTAGACGAAACTGGACGAGCAGCATCGCTAATTACACAGTTGCGCTCAAATCTTTCTGGAATTATCTTGTAGCTTCCGTTTCTGGAATATCAGAAAATTTATTTACATCTTTTTGCAGATTACTATCGCCGAAATATAAAAAAGCAATTAGGGTTTACTTAATGACGTAAGAGATAATGATTTTAATTACTTAACTAATAAATTTTTACGCCTTCGTTTGCGTTTGTTCAGTTTTTTCGGTCTGCAAGTCTTGGAAGCAAACGAAAGGCACTGCCCGACGGCGAAAAATTCTTATACCTTCGTATAAATAAGCCATCTAAAAAGAAGAGATAAAGCCGACAAGAATTATTCCAAATGAAACTAGATCGCAATCAGAAGTAATTAAAGTTAGACTGGTTCAAATTAAAAACTTCTAGAATCGTACAATGGTTATCGCAAATCTAGCATCGGGAACCTTTTAAGATAATATCCCTTATTTTCCTTCTTCCGTTTGAATGCAAAAACGTTACAAATACCCTGCACAAATTACCCCACGCAATCTAATTTTCACCGAAGAGATCTATATTTCGAGCTCGCGGTGTCCTAAGCAATCCAAATCTCACTCGTTTTCTGGGGAGGCACATTCATGCAATAATAAACGCATCATACATATCATTTCTCCGTGTTGCGACATTTCCTGGCCATTGTCAAGTAGGTTATCGTGCAGCCACCCTCTAATGATCTTCCCCAGCCCCAGCCTGCTCCGATTCGACACCGCATTGCAGAATTTTTAATGCTGCTACTTACTGTTTCATAAGATCGTTTCGACCCAGAACTTGGCTTTAAATGAAATTTTTTATCGAGACACGCGAAACTTTCTAACTAGTTTCAAAATTGACATGATTTAAAAGATTGCTTTGTCAACGCTTTTTCCTCCCATGTAAAAACAAGTGATATTTACAGCTTCTCACTATTTTCAATCTTTTATAATAGAAAGGACTTGATAGCAGCGGTGCTGTACATGGAATATTGTACAATTACGTATTTTTATTAACAACAAATCTTTTATCTTTAGCTCAGCGAAAAATTATTTTTGCATTTCCTTGTTAATTTGCATGTTTATCTTGTAATTACTTAACTGTTACCAATTAGCATACATTCTTCCTAAATTATACAGGGTGGTGAAAAAACTAGCGCATTATATTATTATTATTCCTGAGGGTGTAGAGTTATTTCTTACAAATCGTTTTCGAATACTCAGTTCCATTCACTTTGAATCAGTAACATAAAATGTAATTCTTTAACAAAAATGTTACAACGCTGTTCAAGTAAATATACCATATGTTGGACTGTTGCTATGAAACAAGGATAAAATGCAACGGATTTTTTCGCGATGTTGGAAGATTTAATGTTAACCTAGAAACAGCATTCGACTCCGCAAAAACACAGTAATATTAAATTTAAACCTAAAGTCGGTCTTATTGAAGTAAAAGGCATATTGAGCTTTTTACGGTGTAGTGGCAATAAATGACGGAGGAGACAGGCTTGTGCAATTCTATCAAAATAATGGCTCCATAATTCGAGATTCTCACTTAGTGTCTACCTAGAAGACTGTATACATTGAAATCATCTAAGGACAACTGAAAGAAGAAGATTTCATGAGGATTAATAAAGAATTTTTAACACTTTATTAAAGGCAAGACCTACTCAAGTGCTGAAGCTTTCTTCAATCACAACTTATTTTAGAGTTCACGATTATAAAGCTGAAGAAAATTTAAAATTCAAAGTGGCTATTTAAACTTGAGTTGACAAATTTAAACCGTCTTGAAGCAAAAACTGAATGACGAGGCATTAGTGAAAGACTAAATAGTGTCAATGAGAAGTCAAACTGATGGAAAAAAGTAAAGGACACAGTCGAATCTTCAGCCTCTCCTTTGAAGATATTATAAAAACTGATTGACCGACAAGATAGAAGATATTAAACTAAATAGTTATTAGAACAATATGAGAGGCCCCTTGTAATGTAGCATGTTGTGTGGATGCTTAATTACTTCAATATTAATATCCAGATATCTAAAGGCTATCATGTGATAACAGTTGGTAATAGATTACTGGTTGGAGTAGCAATAGGCAACCAGGGGGTGTTTACTGTAAGTGAAAAAACTGTGTGAGAGTAATATTGTATATTTGGTACGTGATAGCAAGATAGCCTTATTCACGATCAAATTTGACCAAAGGTCACAATTATTATTCAAATTATAATTTCAAAATTGTTTGAAACCATTTGAATAATTGGTACTTAAACCATCAGTAAGTGAAAGTGAGAGTGATTGTGACATGCTGTACTACCGTTTATCAAGGTATTAAGAGGTACGAGAGCTACAACGAGCTATTTTGGGTCTTTAACAACTCAAGGGAGGTGTTTGACGACTACCAATCAGTTAGGAGTTGATAGAAAATACAGTCAAGGTACAAGTGCGTCTTCGTGAAGGTTAGTGTATTTTTATTAACAAGTTTGGTACGACAAAATTAGTGGAAAGCATTGTAATTTAGGTTTAGAGAGCAATTTAGAATATTAAGTTTTCTAAATTTGCTTTGATTCGGGTACTCGAAGTTTTCGGCCATTATAAGTAGAAATTATATCATTTTGGTCTAGGTATCTGTAATTAATTTTAACCTCAATTTGTAAAAAGTAATTTGATTAAATAATTTGACAACATTTAGTTTTGATTGATGGTAATGTCAAAGCAAACATAATAATACAATCTAACTTAAAAGAAGGTTCTATTAAAAGTACTAAGGAGTGTGATTGACAAAGAAGTCAATACAATAATAATTTTGTAATTCAGTATTCAATTATAAAGAGATTCATTATTATAACCTTTACTCATTCAGCTGAGGAAGATAGATTCTTATTTGCTCAATAAACTGACTAGCCGAGGTAATTTTAAATAATGGTCAAGTGACATAATTTCAATCATATATTTTCTTAAGTGAGATATGTCAATTTTGAAAGTAATTCAAAAGCAACAAGGTAAGTGTTTAATACATTATTCTTGATACTACTTCTGTTAACTAAGCAATAGGTTAGATATCCAATTTACTAATTGTAATAACATCATAAAATTTTTCAATAATGGCAAATTAGGTTTCATAACAAGATTATTAATTTATAACATGTACTTATATTTCTAGGCATATACTAAAAGACAACATACTATATTATTCAAAGATTACCAGACAATACGCTTAATAATAATCAATGCACTAAAATGTGAAAAAAAAATGCTAAACCGGATTTCCAGTTAATGTGAGGAATATCTGAGTAAGACACAATTTAAATTTAAGAGCGGTCTAGGCTCTAGAGACGCCTTATTCCGTATGGAAATCTTAGTACAACAATACATGGGCATAAAGAAAAACGTCTACATAGTACTATTGACTGCGAGAAGAAGAACGTAAAATTAGCCTCCAACAATTCAGCAGTTACAACCTAAACCTTAAATTAAGAGATCGAATGACGACGTACTATGCGTTCCACATTCTCTTCTCCACTTTAGATGGATGACCGCTAACAAAAAAAACTGTATAGCAAGCTTTCGAAATATGTGTATACAGAAGTATTCTACAAACATCTTAGACCAATAGAGTAGGAAACAAGTATCGGACAGAATTGATAAGAAATAGTTATGTATGTACCAAGGGCATTTTGAAGATGTTCATTCCTGCTCGGAGGTGACAAGTTTACAAGCCCGAGGATCTGGCCCGAGGGCTTGAAAGTCGGCCGAGAGTATAATCATCAAGTAATGCCCGTGGTGTATACAAAAATTTGTATCTT
Organism: Agriotes lineatus; assembly: GCA_940337035.1. Lineage (NCBI taxonomy): Eukaryota > Metazoa > Arthropoda > Insecta > Coleoptera > Elateridae > Agriotes > Agriotes lineatus. The sequence continues at coordinate 25,607 of CALNHX010009462.1, forward strand.
AGTTGTGTTTCTTAAAAACCTAAATAATGGATTAGAAAGTTTATATTCGATGATCAGTTATTGATGTGAACGCATCAACGCATCGAGGTAAGTGATTGGTCAGAAATTTGATGGTTGTCATTTCTGACCATTCATATAGCATAACACTAGCACATAATGTTAGTTATTAAGTTATTAAGGAACAATAATGTACTAGTAAGACATAAAACAAATTTGATACTTATAATGCGAATGTTAAAATACCTTGCCGAAGTAATTAGCAATGAAGAGTATAGAATTCTCCAACTTGTGATGCAAGGCAAAATATTATTTTTTTGTTGCAAGAGTAGTCATTTTGTGCTACAGCGGAATTATTTTCACAGATATCCTGGCAGAAAATTCACCTGCTTATTCACTATGTGTCTTTATTACATTTCCCTGTATTACTATCTGCATGATCTTGTATGGTTCACGTAATTTTTATATTTTTCATATGTTTAAATAAATCTTTATATTTTATGTAATCAACTCATGATTTATTTAGCAAGAAAATGTCCAGGTATCCATTCCAAGAAGTACCTACAAAATGTAACAGCTCATAATGCGCAGCTTTAATTCAATTTTTTATTACATACTGAAATGGTATGAGGCCCACGACTTGGCTCTATTTGCAGTTCAAGATACTTTACCGATTCAATAAGCACAGAGTTGGGATGTTTTATCTAATTGCAAATTTTAAAACTAAAGTAAAACAGTAAATGCATTGATAATGAGATGCGAGAAAGATTAAATTAGTTGGAGAAAGGTACGCAAAGGCAAAGGAAATTTCAAAGGTTTTAGATAGGCTTGTGACTAAATTAATATAATTCGAATAAGGTTTGTGCACATGTAATGACAGACCAATTTATAAAATGTATTTGACACAAAAGGTTGTTGGCTGTATAATAAAAGTAGCGTAATTTGTTAAGTCAAAATATAGTGAAATTAGTAAGCAAAGCAGAAAGGTACATTAAGCAGGATAATATAATAGAAATATTGAAAAAGAGCAACTCTAAAAGGCAACAGAAGAGAAAAGATAATGACGCGAACATGGTGAACTCAAAAATCAGTACATTTAAGAATAGAATGTAATAGTGCAAAGCAGAGCAGTAAAAAAATAAAAATAAAAACGTTTGTGTGCCAAACGCTACCGAACAATTTAGTTATAAGATTAAAGACAATAATTTAGTTTTAAGAAAATTGTAAATATAATTTAAGTACTCAAATTTACTTCCATTGGTAACCTTTCTTTACCAAAATTAATTTCCTTTAACATCAGAGAATCATAGTAACCGAGCAACCTGATGCTGTTTTGTTGAAGAAACAAGGAGAACAATTGAATTAATTTTTACGTGAAGTTTGTTAGATTTGTGCTCCACCTTTAAACATATTTTTATACCATTAAACGAGCATATTACCAAGAAAGGGGAATTGTCTTTTATCGTGCCTATCTTAGAGTACATGTGACAGTATTTGTGAAGGTCTCCACAGCACTAAAATATAAAATTCTCCAATCGCTTCTCCGAGGACATCCGCTGCCGTTCAGCTGGCATTTCCGATAATCGTTTCCGGCAAAAGTAAGAATCCAGAGCCAGAGGCCTGCACTGCATTACGTCTGGGAGGACTGCAAGAACGTCACGGATAGCATCTGCAGCAGAATATCTGAGCAGCATTCACAACGGGCAGCTTAGAAGTCTGCAAACGAGGTAGGATAAAGTCTGAAAATTTAAGTGTAGAGTGTCGGAAACGCATTGAAATCCGAGGTCAAACCTTTCCGAAGTGGATTAACTTTTTCCCAAGGCCCCAGTTGCTTCGGTTTTTCCAAAAATCGAGTAGCGTCGGTGGATTGTGCGAATTCGGCTGAGAACCCAAGCGAACAAAACCAAATGCACATTTTGGCGTCTTTTGTAAGTCACGAAACAAGCAAGGCGAGGTGTTCCTACGTCATCACTGAAACAAAGCAGTGCTAATTGTTGCAAGCGCGAAAATTAGAATAATTACCTGACGCGTTTCTTACAGTAATTTAACTTTTAAAACATTCCCAACTAGCGACATTTTCTGTCATTTGTCAAATCAAGGTTTTTGTTGATCTACCAAGAAACGCGCATTTGAACTACTGAGTTCACGAATAAAATAAAGTCCGTTTATGATTCCAACCCAATGAGATTTGAGCTTCATGCTTGCCTTGTAGTTAGCCAAATCAGTTTTGCAAATTGGATAAAATATAAAAGGGGCATACAACCATTTATTTGTGTAATCAGTAATTACATTTCGATTTTCACCAGCCACAATTTAACTTATTGAATTTAATTGAAAATTCACAAACGAGCAATCATAACATTTATTGGCCCAAAACGTGGAGCTTATAGACCCTGCTTTATCACAATACAATGTTTCTTATTCGTAATACCGTGCCACTTCAATCAGGGTTTTGATCTTTTATCGATAACTGTAAATTATGTTTTGGGGGTGTTTAATTTCACTCCTTGATTGCTACAAGTTGTATTTACTGTCTATTAGTAACTGTTAGCTAGTATTATGGAATCGTCATATCTAATTCTTATATAAATTATACTTGCTTCTCTGCTATTACTTTGTTACTTGAATATCTCTTTTAAAATAGCCTTTCAAAACAAGTTGAAAAGAACAGACAAAGTATATTTGGTAGCCGGACTCCGTAACATATATCTTTCTCTATCTGGTGTCACCACTGGGGTTTCTACAAAAATTGAGTTTTGTAAAAACCTAATTTCGAATTCCAGCATTTCCAAAAAATGGCGGTACAACCAGTCTTCAAATTTTTACAGAAAAAGAAATTAGCCCAGTAAAAGATATGTATACTTATTTTAGAATATGTCCGTTTATTTAATAGTTATTGAACTACAAAAATATAACAAAATAAAATATACTCCATACAATACCAAATAGAAAAAACTCATATTTTAATATCATAAAATACCCACTGAACGATTACTTAATCTTGTTCTTATTTTAGAAAAAGAGGGCCTGAAATAGAAAGTAATCTCTCATAGGCTACTGATTTTGCTGTATCGCCTTCAAGGCATGAAACAATAAACCTAAATGTCAAAAATCACCAAAGCATGTAAATATTTTAAGGTTTTTTGATTAAATGAATAATTAATTTTTGATAAATTAAAACTAGTATCTAAAACCGGATTTTTAAATCTATAAACCGGTTTTCGAATTTTATAAATTTATCAGAAAATAACCTATTTTTGAAAACCAACCAACCCTACTCACAATTGTCAAGAAAACATAATGATCTAATATCTATAAACATATTAAACAAGACAAACTGAATAGATGATGTTATAAAATTTATTTATATAAAGATCGCATACTCTTAAATTCTGAGATGTCAAAAAGTAAGGGGTCCCAAATACCAAAATTAGAAGTAGTATACGATTAATAAAAAAGAAAACTTCTGGACCAGACGAAGTACTTAAGAGATAAATAAGCTCATCCTTAATGACAATGTCGATATCCTAGTAATACTTCTTAATCGAGTAACTAAATCCCATTAGCAACACTGCCTGCAAAATGAATCAAATCTACCTTCATTACTATCCTGAAAAAGGTAAAGGCAAAAAAATGTAATGAATATTAGTAGAAAATTACCTTAAAAATTTCTTTATTTCATTGACTTCGAAAATCCATTCGGAAAAGTCGAAACACAGATGAATTGCAGTTCTGACTAGTAACAGATTGGGTGCTTATTGTCATAAAAAAGTTAAAACTGAAAAATGCTTGGCTTCGTTAATAATTACTTTGTGTTGCGGATTGTAAACATTACGATTCCTTTATTCGGTTTCGTTTTTATGCATGTATTTACCAGTTCGGTACAACCTGCCGAAGTATTACTTTCGCGACCCCAAGATTTGCAATCGCGACCAATTCAAAATTGTACGAAAGGACTCGAGATCGACATGACGTATCAAAATTATTTTGCCCCATTTTGTGTGGAATATTAATGCAAAGAACTGAAAATTGTTTGGGCGAGATTTGTTTCTCTTCCCTTCTTTGTATGCAGTTTTAAATTTGTATTCGTATATACGCTGTCAGATTGGTTTAGTGAAAACACTCGTGACCTGTAGAACTTGCGGTTACGTGTTCGACCCTCGGTCCGGGTAGGATCTTGTTTAATTATTGAAAGATGCTGATACAAATTTCCATCTCTTCTCATCTTTAAATTTAAACTGCCACATTATCGGCGCTTTTAACCCAATTTGTACTTTTCGCTACTTAACTTTAAACCGAATTCCTTCATTTGGGTTTTTCAATTATTCGTTCAGGTATATTTAGCACAAGTCGTCGCACATATAGCGCGATCATGTAACATAGTATGATAACAGCCATACCACATTGAAAGTACCGTTCAACAGATGTAGACTGCATATGTTTTAAGAGGCGGGCGTTCCAAAACGCGCTTGGTAAAGAACAATATCGATAAAGAGCCTCTATCGCCTCATCTTGATTTTACATATTTTAATGGAATACAAGAATTTCATTACTGGATGCTTTTTGTTCCTTCCTGCTAGCCAATCTTACTATATACAAATAAAACATAACCTTTAAATATGACATGATGAAGTTATATCTAAGGTTATTTTCCTGGAAAAGAAAGGCTAAGGAATTGTTGATAAGCAGTTGTAAATAAAATGGCACAGAATATTTTCTGAATAAATTTGCTAGAGGTAATTGGCCTTCTTTTGTTTCTTTAACGATGTGTTGACGATGCGTTTGTGATTACGGTTGCATCGCCCACATCATAGAATGTGCATTTGAAGTTTACACATTTTACTTAAAAGCCCAAACACCAACTAAGGAATGAGCCAATTTTATGGCATAGCGTTAGAATACTTAACAAATATTTCCTTACAGGTTTTGCTACCTTTATCGATGTTTTTCTACTTTATTCTACGTTTTCGTACTTTTTCGTGTGTTTCGTTTGGTTTTTCTGGTGAGTTGAGTTGCCAGAAATTATTATGTTGTCGTATTGGTAATTTTATTATGGGCGCCAAACCAGCTGTAACTTATCACTGGTGAAGTTATCAGCTGTTGGCCTGAATTCAGCCCGGGTGCGCTGTGGTTTGGAGAAAACGTCCATATTGAAGGTTATGTTTAACTTGCACCAAAATGATTACTTAATGTTCTAAAACCTTTAATCCACTACTGACGGGTAGAATGGATAAAAATTTGAAAATTTGATTGGGTTTAACAACTGCTGTAACATGTTTGCAATACTATACTAACATTTAGACTTATAAGCAGGCGTTTAATAGTCGTAATTGTACTATTATAAACTCACTTCGTATTTGTCATAATTTCTCAGATTGCTATATAACATTAATTATAATATTTTATTTCATTTTGGAACCATAATCTTGTTTATTGGCCCTCGATAGAAGGCGTAAAATGGCTTTTATAGCCATAGGGCCTATAAAGTTGCTAAACACTATAACACGCACCAACAATGTAGTATAGCAACACCAACAATCTGCATAGAAACCATAGCACACCATAAACGCACAGCGCCAGCACAACGACGACTCAGTAGTCTGTAGCCAAAATACTGAATCCTTGAATTTTGTCCTTTTTGAGGACTAAAATTATATAAAACGTTGTATGTATTACATGCCTAATCACGATTATAGGGGAATTTAAAGCTCTCCGCTTCGCGTCGAGCTTTAAACATTCCCTCGTGCTATAATCTATTGATTACGCCCTTAATACATAAATAACTATTATATGCCTCTATATGCAGTTGGTTTATTACCTTTTTACATATAACCATATATGGTTTTATTTCATCTGTATTTTGTGTTCTTAGACGATCAGTATAACCACCTCGAGTGGTTCTATCGACGTATCATAAGTCACGCTGGAGCGCCTGGCGCTCATCTCCAATATTGCAATTACGGTATAACAATTAGTTCTTTATTTTGTATTTGAACCTCGGCCAGCCTACGTTATACTATTCAGAAGCTAATGAGTATTTTACCAGCTACATAAGGTACGATTTTGTGTTATAATTTATTTTGTTACAACTGTCGGTTATTACACGTAGCAATCTCATGTTCGCAAATTACGTAAATTAGAGCAAACTGGGATGGCTTCCGCACTTATCTTCTTGCATTAATAATTTTAAGTAATTGGAAGTAGAACAACTACATATAATCACGGTCATTTATAATAGTCCACTGAGATAGGATGAGTGAGATAAATAAAGCACATGAAATGGGAAACCAGAAAACAAATCACGAAGGAAATGTCCCCTGTACAATAAAAAGCGTAAAGCAAGTTTACAAAAATACTGTAAATATGCGGGTTATTAAAAGTTGTATTCCAGTGTGTTTGCAGAAGGTTATCGAACAGTGGCGTGGAACAAGAAGGTTAGCAAAATTATTCTGTGCTATGTGTTCAAATAGCTCGCGTATTTCATTGTAATGTTGAGCTCTACAATAATAATTAAATCGGAAAAACGGGAGTTTTAAATGGTCAGGAATTAAAACAAGTTTCTATTTTCCATCCTCAAATAATTTTATTATTTGTTCACTTCCATAAACCCACAAACCCATTTGATGTTATGTGTTGTATTTTATGAACCCTGAGTTGCTAAACTCGCAAAACAATAGTCTCTTATAATATCTTGCTTCTGAAAAACTCGTTACGTGTGGCCATAATGATTAATCTTCATGCAAAGGCATGTACCAGAATAAATTTAAGGGAAAAGGGTATCTGTTGAAGCAATCAAATATTAATTTTATTTATATTAGCGCCCACTACAGCAATATGTATGTAAAAAATTGAATTTTAGCTGGAAGTTTTAAGTTTGTAAAACGACTGTTTAATAACATATTTTCATTAGTTCACGTCGTCAGTAGCAACGTTTTTAAAATGATTTCATTAGTCACGTCGTCAGTAGCAACGTGTTTTAAAATTTTTAACCACGCAAAATTACGACCGGTTGTAGTAATCCTAATTTACATATTTTTTTTATATTTACCGTGTTTTCTAGATTCTATTGTAGATAAAATATTGTACGATACAAATTCGTAAAGCATCTTTAGTCATTCTCGGGGCTTAAAACGCTTGCTCACTCGCGTTTTAACGCTGCCCCACTTGTGACTAAAGACTAGCTTTACGCACTTGTACCGTAAATTACTATTTAAGTCCTTGTTTTTAAAATTATAATTTCATATCAATCTAACCCTATAAGCAATGCAAGATTATTCCAATATTATCTATTATGATGATGGAATTTAGGAGAGGTTTAAAACATATCCATCCAACATCAATTTTTCAAATTCTACAGAACCAAAAATTTAAAAAAAGTCGCAAAACATTTGATACTATACATCAGTTGGAGTAGTAAGAAAAGCAGAGAGGAAAGAACAGACAGTGAAGAACGTAAAATAATCAAATAAGTATGAGGGCGAATTGTCTCCATAATAAAACCTTGATCTGAATCAGGGCAGTACAACACATTAAAGGAAAAGTTCTATCAACTTTTATCTTTAGTTATAAACGATAAATAATTTTTATAAAGACGATGCAGTTTTAGTGATCATATCATCTTATTTTCATTTTTTCTGGAAAGCAACATCAATTTTTAACATAAACGGATATTTGTCTTGAAATTTGCAGTTTCTGTCGCCAGTGAGAGCAATCATAAAACATGTGCCACTTTGGACAGTTACTCATAATTTATAATATAATTGACAATGAGGTCTTAGAGTACTTTTGGTTCATTACTAACCCACATATCTTTTTTTTTCGTAATGTTGCATTTGATCGCATTGTAGGTTTTAATTTGTGGCCTTTTAGTTAGTCAGCATTTTTGTATAAAACGCGAATTAATGGTCATGGAATAAGATATGGTGAATTGTGATAGTATATGTATTCATCAAAAGATAGAAGATTAAAGTCGACATCGCTGTGCTAGTCAAAAAAAAAACCAAAGGGTTGCTATAAACTTTCAGTTTAACATAGATTTCTATAGCATCATATATGTACAAATAAGTCTCTTCAATCTACATAGCTTCAAAAATACCTAAGCTATAATGAAGTGGAAATAATATAATGAATTATCGACTTCTACTAAATAAGTAATCCGTAAATAATATAGTCGAAAGCCAGTAACTAATTTAATGTTTTGATTCGCAACTGATAGGAATTTTAGCAGGAATTCATCGATCAGGCAGCGGATTTGATTGTGAATCCCCCCGACTTCAAATATCCAATATAATTAAGTTTCCAGTCGAACAGCTTTCGCATTTTCATCCCATCCACCAACTCAGCTCGTTCCTGGAGACTGCTGGCGTGATATACCACCGTTCGAGTCTTTTCGGGGAGGTCACGGTGCTCATGAAGGGGCACCACGCCGTAATGCAGCAGTTTGCAGTTGTTCATAACGCACCTTTTGATGGATAATTTGCAATAGCGTGAATGAATAATAAGTTGGAACCATCGCACGCTTCCACCGTAAATAACTTCCGAAAATGAGAGTGTCAGTCAGGCTGAAAGATGAAAACTGCTTCACATATAACCATAACCGTGATGTAACTACACCCCTGTCGCTGCCATGCATGCATAACACCGTCTTTGCATGTTTAACGACCGTCGTGTGCCATCGCATTCTCCTAGAAATATTATTAAAGTACACGTTCACTTAAACGTATATATAGTATATAACGGCGCTTTGATTAGAAGCTACAACGGCACTCCGTGCAAATACCTAATTGGGTCAAAAACCTTAGATTTAATGGCGCTGCATTCTACTTAACCTAACTTTTAGAATGACTCGCAATTAAAGTCGCCCTGTTGTTACTGTTAGTACGAAAACTCACTTCAATCGCGTTTTAATGATGCCTACTTTATAATGTTATGTTCATGTAAAATTTTAGTACATTCATAAATATAAACTTAATTGTAACTACCTAGTATAGAGATCGTCAGGATTTTATGATGTCGTATTTATCTCATGCTATACGTAACGAATTCTTCAGATTTATATGTATAACATAGAAAAAAGAGAACTACTTTAAATACTCGATTATACTACAATTAACTATGTACAACCTAGCTGTCCTTATCATCTTGGTACCATCACTGGAATTTAATACAAAATGTTCAGTTAGTCAAACTGGTACTTCGGTTGCATAAAGTATTACCAGTACATAATATAGTCACGTTAGTAACCTAATAGTACGAATTTAACAGTTAAATTTTTGTGTTATCGTAGGTTGCTTTATTTTCAGGAGCTGTAAAGAATTATACAAATACCAATAACAAGCAATATCATTTTAGTCTACTGTTACACGAAAAACGTATTTCTAACAAAAAGTCAGTTATTTTCTTTATTTCATACTTAAACACGCCTGGTGCTTTTACAACTAGCTTCTAGAATTTGGTGGCTATTGCGGGTTTACTGCCACAGAAATTACCTCTAAACATAAACTAACATGTGTTCCTCTGCAGCGTGACCCTAAAATATTGTACTTATTCGCAGACTAAGTTCTGCTAGGATCATTATATTTAGTAGAACGCAATTTTTATAAATGACCGGGTTCGTTTATTTTTCCTATTTGCTATTGTGGGTGCCAGACCTGAGTTCTTGTATGCTATCGTCAGTAACACTCACATTTTAACAAAAAAAATCAGTTACTTATATAAACGTCTGATGATTTCGACACCGCATTAAATTCAGTATAACATTAGCTATGCATAATTATTGTTGCATTTATCTTTTAAGCTACTTCTGAGGTATTTAACTCTCTATAGTCTGTTTTTTTGCTTTATGATTCAGAGCAGGCTTTGCTTTTGCATTTTTGTAACAGTGTAGGTAGTTGGTTACAAAGAAAAAACACTAGTAATGTCAAAAATTTATTACAACTGTCAATGTGTTATCTTATAAGCACTATAATACATAATGAAAGCTACAATTACTGAACCACTGAAATTAAATAAGGTATTGCTTTATTTTAAGAAATTTTATTTAAACATGGTTGTTATCTAACTGTACAGAAACGTCATAAAATTTCTATGTTCTAATGTGAAAATATATTATTAAAAACTTGCTGATGATTTTTGTTTGCAAATCTGTGTTGTAGAAGTTATTATTTATACTAAACATATAAGAGAGATTAACTGTTTTTTCAACACTGCCTAAAAATGCCACCGTTCATACACTTATGATAGTAGCTGTCATTATTGTCCGAACCCAACAGTAAGTCACACCCTGGTAAAAATCCTGATGTGCATCCTGCATGCAAAATAGTATATCTCTTTCCCTCTGCCTTAACATTAGATGGATTACTTTCCAAGTCTGTGTCGTGGGTCTACCTATGCAGACTGGTTCCATTGCGAAATATCCAGTTTCATCCAAAAACCGGAACATACATTTTTCACTAAAATTTCGGAATTGTAAATATTTCTTTAAAGAAGTAATCTTCGTCGAAATTACATGATTCTTCTCGCAAACCAATTTTCTGCCACTCACATTGTATTTACATCCCATATTTTTTAATGTGTAGTATAATTTTGAACGAGTCCTGATATAATTTAGTTCCTCTCTTGCACATCGCAATAAACTATCCAAAGTAAAAAAAATCCAAAGTTTCTTATAATATCCTCCCTGAAACTATAGTCATCCCAAGTTAAAAATTCTTTTTCCTTTTTCATATTGTCATTCAGTTGTTGATGGGTTATCAGATATTTTATAATGGTTTAATAATTAATACTTACATCAAAGATTTGACCAACTCTTCCAATGATGGCTGTTTTACTTAATTTACCATTGATATCTTTTATATTAGTAAAACAGCGTTTTATAGCTACTTTAGATTTACCATTAATGCTGCTTTTTCGTGGCATTTTATTAAACGCTAACGTGACAATCTCGGGGACCTTGATTTTGACGTTAGGTATATTTTGTAACTAAACTGTTGTACACTGCTAAAATAATATAAATGCAAGGCCTGCTCTGAATTATAAAGCAAAAAAACAGACTATACTTATGTAAAATCAAATATAACTATAATAGAAAATAAGTAGACAATACTAAAGACAACATCGCTGAGTTTTGTAGAACAATAAACATTTTCAATAGTAAAAATTCCATATTATTATATATTATTATTATATGAGTTACTTTTCTCTTATACAGGGTGATTTAAAATTCCACGGTACTACTATTCCTGGGGCGTGTTCTTTATGTCAAAATAAACTGAAAGTTCCTATCAAAATTAATCCGAAATTGCTTCTTAAATGAGCTGAAAAGGGAAAAAGGCACTTTGCTGAGTACATTTTGCTTTTGAAATAGCGAATTTCAATCTCTAGGTTCTCATTTCTCTAAAATTACTGCTCTTAGTGGTTCCAAACATACATAGCCTTCTTATGTAAAAAAGTAAACTTTACGAATATTTCATTAGAATTGACGACAATTTTGACTATAAAAATTAACTGTAGAAAACTACCTTCTCCGAATCTCATACCAACTTTTTTTCAAAGTTATCTAATTCAATATCAAATTTGCTTCATCTGTACTAGTTCAATTAAATTAAAGTGTGTGTTTTTCTGGTACTCTTCTCAGGGCTGCCATTATCTAAACACACAATTTCAAACCAATGTTTATCGGAACTTTTTTTTTATTTTGATCTAGAGAGCACGTTCCTAAAATAGTGTCGTACAATTTTGTTCGTAACCACAAACTGGTTCTTTGAGCCCTCTTTGCCCTTAGGCTGGGTAGGTAGCTGGCCTTGCCCTTCGAAATGAAGGTAGAGTTTCTTTATCAGGAGTTACGACTACCACAGGTATTACTTTGAAATGAAGAAAGAGTTTCTTTATCAGGAGTTACGACTACCACAGGTATTAGTATGGTAGCCGAGGAGCGTACGATTTTTAAACCCCCGTAAACATTTCGTTATATAATAGCTAAACGTTATAAATGAACAAGATAGTGAGATATTTAAAGATGCAATATTGGAAAACTGATGCTCAGGAATAAATAGGATACATTGAATCATTTAGCATGTTCTTTTTTTTGTGGGGCAGGGTATACATTTTCTGCTAATTCATAATTCTTCCATCATCTTAAATTATTTGTTTAATCTAAAGTTTATATAGACAACAGTTTAGTCTTCTATTACTTACTACCCACTTACATATGTGCATTTATTTTGGTATGTACGTTCATCCGATACTCATATAATATTTTTTCTCTCAAAGGAATGCGATTTCGGAAGTTGGCATTCGCTGTACCTCTGTTATTGTTATGCTTAGATCAGGGGTGGCAAACCTTTATTCATCTACGTGCCATTTTTTCTGAAGAAATGTTTAATGAGGCCATGACGTGTCATCAAACAATCTTGACTTAGTGATTAATGGGGAAAAATAAAACTAAATACTATCAACTTAAAACTCTTTATTTGCAACAAAAAATATATATTTTGTACAGCAATAGTGACGTTATGTTTATTTAAATGAAAGAAAAAGTAGAAAATGTAAATATTTGTGCAAAGATATAAGCAAGGCAATTTTGATAGCAAACAAAATTTCAGTAAATAAAATTCATTCATATACCCACATATAGAATGGATTGTCCAGGTTTCTCTACTGAAAATGAAGAAAGGAAGCTGCAACTAGGAATTACATAGACGTTTTTTATGAAACCATGAAACAAGACTTTTAAGCAATTCAGTAGAAAAAACTGTAAGAGACAGAATTCGAAAGGTTAATTGAGAAGTACGAGTATGATACGAAAATGTGATTTAATTACAAAATTCTTTTTTCGACGACTGACATCGAAAGTAGATTTTTTTTACTGTCATTTGACAACAGAAAGTTGACATATGCCGCTGGGCGTGCGTTTTCATCTTTTTGCCGCTCGCCGAGCGTTTTGGGTTTCCGCGTGAACAAAATAGGTAGCCACGTCCTAATGTTTCCTTGACAACGCCCGTCATTTGTGGAAATAATCGCGTCACATGTCATATAGACTGCGCGAGTAATGTTAACTTGATTGTCAATTAATTTTTGCGATAAAATAAAATTTGATATTTTCCTTTAATAATATGCTCGGTCGTCAAAAAAATAGTATGTATGTTTCGAGCTAAAAGTGCGCTTGCCGCTTTTGCATGATTGCTGGTTTCGACTTCGTCTCAACCAGCAAAATTCATGCGCAAGCGGCAAGAATGCACTTTCAGCTCTTAACGTACAATATACTATTTAGCAACGCTATTACTAGGAGTCCATATGAATTTAAAAAAATAGGTTCCAATGTCACTTATAAATAGTCAAGTATTAATTATGATAGTGCCTAACATTCATAACTGTGTTATACATTTCTAGAGTTGACTGGAATTTAGGAATTCGTTCTTCGGCTTGCCAATATTCCGGAAACGATCAAATGAATTTAATTTCTGCAGCATCGTATCAAAGTCGGGAGATATTTCATTATTAACAAGAAGGCAGCCCTTTGTGCCCCGTCGTGAAATAATCGCAAGATTAATTATACAAAAAGAATTGCGGGCAAAGCAAAAATTCGGACCGGTTCATCCGCCGCTTAACGATTTTCAGTGAGGAGCGAATCGGCGAATCTTTTAGCGGGTGCGGGAGTTAGCGAGAATAAATGATGAACGAATTAACTTATAGACAATAATCCTATTCGATTTCTTTTCGGGCGGCCTTATTGCGAGCGTTTAGGCCGACCATCCATCTCCGGCTTGCAGCCATTAGCCGTATCGCTTAGCCGCGCGTAATGGACCGTGCTTTGACTGATGCGACCTCATATGTCCGCTTTCTCTGTACTGCTTCTGCTTCTGCTGCTATTGCTTCTTGCTGTTGCTGCTAGTGCCTGTTGGCTTTTAACCGATTTGCGCCAGAACTCTGATGCTGCTCGATGCAGCTCCAATAACCGATTACGTTTGGGGACGTTTATCGCCGGAGCCCCAATTCGATGAGACATGGGGAACGCTCGCTGCTAAAGCGGCCAATATACGACCCTGGCTTGAAATTTCCAGTGATTATGAAAGTCCAGCTAATAATCCACACCAAACGTTCGGTTTGAAATGCAAGGTCGATATTGTGATTTGAAACATCTGCCATATTTCGTGATTATTGTCTAAAATGTTTAGTTTGTTTCTCCCAAACTTTAAAAATGGTGGTTGGAACTGTTTGTATTGCAATAGTTCTATGCTTTGGCATAAAATATTAAATGAATAATTATAATAAAAGATAAAGATAGCTCAATAATAATACAATTTTATTATCTTGATATTATCTGCATTATGACTGATAACAGAAACCTTAACTAGCATGGAACTAAAAGTTTCTTCTCATTGAAAAGTAACAATAAACCAATTAACTTTCTGTTCGTTCTCGTAACAATAGGCAGATTACTGAAGCAATAAAGTCACGTACAAACAGCTGGATGACCCACAATTAAAGAACTTATATAAGGGATAACAAAAGTAAGAAAGGAAAATGTTAAGATGGGATTTAGTTAGATAAGGGTGCAACAGAAATTAGGAAAGATACATTTTTGGCATATGGACCTTTGGTTGTGCAGAAGAGAGCGATCATTTTTGGACTTATGGGCGTTGTTGGAAGTTTTGAAGTATTTATAAGGAGAATTTGTGTTTTCATATTTAAAAAGATAAATGCAATGTCAATGGGGGTTCATCAATTGGCTGTAGCAAAGAACTAGCTAATATACGTAATTGCTGTAAGCTGGTGCCAGAGAGAGTTTTAAAAAGGTTAGACTAGTGTTGTGCATAGAAGACAAAAGCTCGGAAAAAAAGCTTGCGAAAGAAAAGATTTACGATAAATACTTAAATTAAACTATGTAATGCCTAATTAATAATTATCTGAAATAAACTGAAAAGTGATATTCCTAAGAGCTGTTTAGATGAAAGGTTGAAACAACCGTCAATGTATTAAGGAAATCTACATAACCGATACAGAATTGAAACGAAAAATGTAATTTAAACTCTAGAACAATTATAAATGGATGTCCCAACTTGAGTAAAGAGTTTCGTGTTATTTAAATGAGCTAGTAATGCAATTTATTTAACGAACCATAATTGGTGCACCGGGTAAATTGTTAATATGGAGAAGTGCATAACCATAACTATCTTAGGTTAGTACAGATTTAAGCAAACTTATGTCGAAAGTAATTTTGATAACAAATAACTGTAACGTAAAAAAAAATGTTTTTTATTCGCAACCATATATGTAATAAGATCATTACTGACTTTTAAAAAGTTGGAAAATGAGCTATTCCTAACTTGTAACTTTCCAACCGGTCGGAAAAGCGATTGCCGGTTGGAAATGAATCCATTCCCGACCGCTAAGTAGGTAGGGACAATGGGAATCTCGTTGATCCATTCATGCGCGATCCATTCCCGACCGTTGTGTAGGTAGGGACACTGGGAATCTCGTTGATCCATTCATGCGCGTCACAACCTGTCGTATCATAATATAATAATTTTTCCAATTATTGTTTAGAATAAAGTGGTTCCGAATAATAGTAGATTATATTATAAGTGAGAGAAATGCATCATTATTTGCGAGTGAGAATTTTGAATCGCGAGTGCCCCAGCACGAGCGATAGAATTTCTCACGAGCTTATAATGGCATTTCGCTCACGTGTGATATACGACGTTTTATCTTACAGTAGCAATTCTTGTGCCTAAGTAGTTTGCGCCGTCAGAATATGTCACGAAATAAATTTATAATTAGTCGCCTGTGATTTGTGACATACGTTTGACAGTACTGAAGTGTATTGGCAGTACTGAAGTGTATTGTCAGTCTATGTCAAATTCGAGGTTTGTAGGTTAGGTTTTGTTTGTTATTTGACACAGACTGACGCAAAACTTAACCTGAAAATTACTTATTTGACATAGCTTGACAGTGCTACCAACAATGCAGTAGTATAAATAATGAAAACTCACATGTGAATAAAACTTAATTTTAGTCACTGAAAACAGTTGTATAATGTATGGTAATAGCTGCTACTGTAAGATAAAATAGTATACATACCACGGTGAAAAGTTTCATTCCTGTCTCGAGATAAAGTTCACCTCGACGCTACGCGTCTCGGTTAACTACTTAATCTCTCGACAGGAATGAAACACTTTCCACCTCGGTATGTAATATACTATTATATACTCACATAGAAGATCATTGCAATATAATAATTTTCACATTTTATTTGTGAATTGTACAAATAATAATAATTCTGCACCACTCAGCATCTTTTCTCAAATGTACGTACAACTTCCTCATTTATTGCATCTTTCTGTGCAGTAGCTTATTGAAAAAAAAAACATATGTAGTGTATATTAATTTGCTTCGTGATACCTACTATCCCAAAAATAATCAACGTAACTGAGTACTTACAGTATTATATATTTTAATGGTATGAATACAGGGTTATAAAAATCAATTTTAAAATAGGATTAAGGGGTTACAATAGTTGAATATTATAGGGATCAATTTGAATATGAATAATTAGTATGTAATAAGCAGGCTTAGGATAATTACCTATGCATTTGCATATCTGCATATGCAAATGTATATTTTTACTGTTTTATATAATAAATGCATATTTTGAAGGTTTCTAATTAATGCTGCATATTTCTAAAAACTTTGATTTCTAGTTCCATAAAATCTAATTATTTTGAAAGTTTTAAGTATTTTCAAAGCAGAACAGCATGATAAACGCATCTGTTTACATTTTTGGTTGAATATTGGAATTTTTTGAAATTAAGCAATTCCGGTGATCCATGCTAACCTTTTAATAGGAAATGCAAATTCTTTTTCGTCAATTTTTGGAACAGTCTAGGGATTATGGCCCAGGTAAACTTATATTTTGGTGAAGCCAAATGAATTGAGACTTTACAATGTTCCGTTCTATGCTTGACTATAAACACTTTTGAGTGATGGGTGATATTGTTTTGACATTTAACTAGAAAATTGTGTAAAAGGGGCTTTGTATTGATTGACAAAATATGTTTATCGAAATCTCTACTAATCCTTTCGTTGCCACCTCGTTAAGTTTCATTCTACAGTTAACATTAAAATGTCATACATAAAACGTAAGTCAAAGCCCAAATTAATATTTAAAATGAGAAAAAAAGAAAATATCTTCAAGTGTAGTTCTAAATCAGTTTGTGCTTCATTTTGAATACTTCACTAATGGTAGTGTGCTACTTTGTAAATATTGCAAAACTGCAATTGTAGCTTCAAAAAATGTTCAAGTTACTCTGCATATGCAAGCAGCAAAACAGCTGAGCAATAAAAACAAAAAAACTGCCAATAGACACCAATTAAGCCAAAACGAAAACCACCCATTCTGAGTTTAATTATTATTTATGTAAAGCGTTTATTTCTGCCGATATACCTTTATCCAAATTACAAAAACCAAAAATCACTGTAGGTATTTCTAATGAAGTAGGACATGGAGTGTACACAAATCAATTTTAATAAAAATTCGTTCTTGACTTGCACAGTGCTACATTGAACCAAATTAGGGAAGGAGCATATTTAAGTGCATATTTTCAGTATTTTCTGTGCATATTTGCATGCATATATTCCAATTTTTAAGTGCATATTTATCCTAAGCCTGTAATAAGAAAAGAAAATAGAATTTATAATTGAATAAAATATGGCTAATTGAGAAACAGATGGATTCGAATATAATGTAATATCTAAATATGAAATTTGAGGGTAATGACAAATACTTAATCGAAATAGATTATTGCACATAGTAGGTAGAAATAAAAAAATAAAGATATACTGTGTTGGAAGGAGAAAATATGATATCGTTAAGGACTTTGTTTTCATTAAGGTAACAAATTTTGAAAAAAATCTGTAATTAATTTTGTGTAATTGAAAAGTATAAAATTAACCCTATTTTAAAAGAAAAATGTTTGGAAATTAAGAAGGGTTGATATTAAAACTAAATTTGCGTGGTGAAATAGAAATGGAATTTAATTTAAGAAGATGAGATATAAAATGGAGGAAGACAACAAGTATATGGTGAAAAACTAAACTAAAAGCAGGAATAATCTACAAAGGAGAACAAATAGAGAAACATACTAGGTTAAGTTTATTGAAGAATTACATTTGACATTGTATATCAATTGATTTGGATTGCATCGATCTGTTAGTACGAAATGAGAGTTCTGAAGGAGAGACCGTGGTTCTTGGTTCTGGTCAGTGGAATAATTTGAAGGAGTGTTTTTGAATGCGGTGTTGGAGTTGAGTGACTACAACTGGGGCCTGTTTTGGGTCCATGCTGTGAGGAAGCTTCTGTTCCTGATTATAGGCAGTTTTGACATATTGGGTGTCATTGAAGGCTTTCGCTATGTTTGTTGACTGGAGCAATTGTGGTCGTTGGCGGAGTAGAGCAAGTTGGTTAACATCAGGGACATTGATAAGTTCAAGTGAAAGGTGGGTGATTTTAGGTATTAGGTAAGCACTGAAAGAATATAAAGACTAAAAAGGTGAATTCATTATTAAGGAATTACTTACTGTTCGATATTGTTATGTGGTTAATGTCACGATCTGGTCAGTGAATTTTCAAATTTGTTTGACATATCATTTGACAGAAGGTATTTTGACCCGTAATAAAATTAAAATCAGAACATCAAATTTCAGAATAAGCAATCTAGATAAAAGGAATCCTCCTCTGATTTTCAGGAGCTAGCAAAAAGAATAACTATTAATATTCAGTTATAATACCACAAGAGCATACAAAATTATCGATTATTTTACTTCCCGACCAACGAGACGTATTCTGCGAAAAATCACGACAGCGGTTATATAATGAATGGAAAATTAATTAAACAAGAAAAAATCTTATTATTTTGTAGTAATATTAAACGTATTAAAATCCCAACAATGTTACTATAACAACGATGTTCTAAATCATGACTCTAGATTGAATATTTTTAATTGTTAGACCCAGCGCAAAACCAAAACGGTTATATTACGTTCTCAAGCGTATAATCGCTGATCTATACATCGCAACTATGATACATAGAAATTTTCTATTGGCTTACTATGTAATAACTTATATAATCAAATAATGTAAAAAGGCAATTTAAATTGATAAAAATATAATTTATAAACATATACTAATAGGTAACACAAAGTAAGACCCCGAATCAGTTCAATATATTGCACTTCCGGAAGTGCTACTTCAGTCAATTTTTTTTAAGTAAGTAAATATCAAACTGATTTTTTCTGGAAATCGTACGAATTTCTGAATTATGTTTTACGACATCGCGGCACGTAATATGTTGTGTTGTAATGTTTGATTTATTATTATGTTTTTGTATTATTGGAATTTTACTTTCAACCAAAAGAGGCAAAATTTGAAAAATTATATAACAATCAAAACAATAACAACTGCAAACGTCCAGTTTATACTCTTAAAAATATGTACATGCAAAATGTATCATAGAACGTATTGCCCCGATTTCTAAGGCGCCGACTGTACATGAAGATGGTGAAAACGCAGAAGTGGTTGATCGTCCAAACATTTGGTCTGTTGTAGTGTTTTGCTGGAGTTTGCAACATACCCCTCCGCAACAATCGAAGATATCTGCCCTCAATGTTCTTTCAAAGCACCAACGGTAGTTCCAGAATTCATCAAAAAAGAGGTAGATATGCGTCTAAGATAAAGCCCAATATATGACGATTCAAGCGTAGTTTTACCAATTAGCTGAGTAGTACATTGCTTGTCCTTGAAATAGTAAAAAATCACGAATGAGGTTGCCCAACATTTCGCAGAGCTCTCCATACGTCCTAGACAATTCAATAAAATTGACTAAAAAAATTCTGATTTCTTGAGAACGAAATATCCTTTAACTTTAGTTTGGGTATTTTTAATATTACATATTATTGAACAACGTAAATCTGATCGACTTGCTTTACTTTATTAGGCAACAACTCTTTTACTGACCTCTTTAGAGGCCTTACATCAAAACTTTGGAAGTCACTTATCTTAGGTAAATATTTAAAAAAATCTGACTAACGAATATACACCATAGCACTTAAAATTTCTATGCACTGCAATGCCTGTTTGCCTACTAAACAAAAATAGCACTCAACTAAATACCTGCTAATCCACTGTAGCTTTAAATTCGCCAGACGTACTGCACATTCAACATCACAGTTAAAGTTACCAACCGGAATGGATCTTATTGACAGCGTTGCTATGGTGAAGTTAATTTACACAACATTCTTCATGAAGCCTGCTTTGTTTGTTCAAATTCTTTCCACTGTTAAAACCGTAAAACTTTGGTATCAAACTATTCAAGTGTACAAAAATGGCATAGATATCATGCCTTTCAATGTCTCATACGATGACTGCTCTCGCATACTTCACATTCAGGATTAAATATATTCATAGCGTGTAATCATACACTATAAAAAGTAAAAGGAATGGCTGTAACCGGCCTAAATTTGTTCATTTAATACCCTTGTTTAAATTTCTATTAAATTTGACTGCTAAAAAGTAAACGTCAATAGTAAAAAAAGTGGGTCTTTTTAGCCGCTAAACAGTGACGAAATGTATAGCTTTCCGATGCAGTACAACAAAATAAAGTATGATCAAAAATTAATCTCATCTAGTGTGGCTATGGATTTTTTCTAATTTATGAATGTAACTCCGTTTATACTTAAATGTCAAACTTGATATGTGATTTTTAAGTGAGTTATAGTTGCATTCATAAATTAGGAACAATTTCATAGCCATACTAGATGAGATTAATTTTTGATCATACTATATTATATTACGATACTAGTGTATAAGTACGCTTTTAAAGCACATGCGGCGAGTTTAAGAGCACGACGCGAAACGGAGTGCTTTTAAGGTCGCTATTGCCTTAATGGCACTTATACACGTCTATCACACGCTACTTTTTCTACGCTGGCAACAGAAATAGAAAAACTTAGTTCTGTGACACT
Organism: Agriotes lineatus; assembly: GCA_940337035.1. Taxonomy (NCBI): domain Eukaryota; kingdom Metazoa; phylum Arthropoda; class Insecta; order Coleoptera; family Elateridae; genus Agriotes; species Agriotes lineatus. Next base: position 46,622 of record CALNHX010009462.1, read on the forward strand.
GTTTCCGTCATATTGTCTTAGATATTCTAGATTATGTTGACATTAAAATTTAGGGCAAAACGTGTTTTAATATAGGTAGTGTTAAACCACGCCACCAATGGCAACGTGAGAAAAAGACGTAATTCGGGCGCTAATATTAAAAGTGCTACAAATTGTGACCAGTTGTGTGCCAAATCCTATAAAAATCGTGTATGGATTCACATATCGCAAACTATATGCAAGTCGCTTTGCTCAAAAGTAATAAATTCATAGATAAAACGTTCCATCGACAAAATAAAATTTTCACAACGTGATGTCATCGTTTTACTTTACCTGTCATTCGCAGAAAACTATTTCTAAAGGGATTAGGTGTATAGCTGAATAAAAGACAAAGAAATAGGACATGATTGTCGGATATATTACTACATACATTGGTAATAGTTTATTAAAATTTAGATCGAAAAAATTATGTTGTTCTCTATCTTGTGTGCCTTGGAAAACAATATCTTGTTACCTGTCATAACTAAGGCTGATATTATATGGCAAATGCATATTTTGTATACCTGGTATGCTGGCGAAACTTCTTGCATGTGTATACTAATTATGTGAAAACAAATCTTTTAAGCCAAGTTTCATTTTGCATATTATGCATATTTATTCGTTTTTGAGCATACTTTCTGGATTTTGCATATTTGGTTATATTTAGCAATGATTTGTAGATAATGTTTTGAGATTTTTTTTGTAAAATTTACTATTTCATTAAATTTACTAATAAAATTTTTGTGTGTAACTGAGATATATACTTTCACTTTCTGCCGCTAGAGTGCAGTGCGCGTATCGAAATAAGCAGAGGAAAGGAGAAGTCCCTGATAAAATTTTTGACTATATAAACATAGACTGCCAGTAACCCCCACTTTTCCCATAGAAGCAATGTAGAAGAAATCAGCCAACATAGAATCCATTTTAAGAGTGTTGGGTGAATAATAGTTTGGCGGGGCTAGGGAAAATCTCATTTTTATATTGCCTATAACGTGAAGTTGGCGTTGGCAGTCCATGTTTATATAGTCAAACGTTAAAATGAATGACGTCTTTGAATAAAAATTAGAGAAATAAATATACTCTTACAAAATAAATAAATTTTTTATATTATTTAGAATACTCCTACTTATTAAAAAAAATAGAACATATTATGTGCATATATTATAACTCTGGGTGCATATACTCAACGAAGTGTATGCATATATTGTAATGGCCGCCCACTACTAATTAATTGCTTCTATTAATACATATTATTTTTAATTCTGGGTTCGTCACAAATCAGATAACTAATTTTGGTTCTCAGGGATAATTAAATGAGCGGTCTAGTGATATGCTTGACCTGAATGATCGTACGCCCCTATTTATAATGTAATCTACTTGCAACTTGAATTATTGTTGGCTAACTCATAGCAGAACAGAGCTCTTATTCAAGGTCTGGGTTCACAATTTTAGATTTAAAATTTTGATCGCACGCCTATGGTGCGTAGGTCAAAAGCAACCTAAATGCTACAACGGAGCTAATCTGTCATATAATTTTACGTCTTTATGAAAAACTAGCAAATGCAGATCGTTTTCGTGTTTGTGATATGAATTACTACTCAATGAGCAAATTAAATAGGTAAGTTTTTTATTTTCCCGCTTTCTTATAGCGTCGGTTGATCGTGTTTTGTTTCTAGCCAAAACCCTCCACTTCGTTGATTCGAAATAATGACGTCAAGGAATCCTAACCTCAATTCTGGACTTCTAAATTCTCAATTTGAAGCTACTGAAGCTATTAAATCGCCGTGAATCTGCCAAGCAGCGATGCTATTCCACTCCCGGGTAGGTTTTACGGTGGTACATGTACAATTTTGCTTCACAACTAACCTTGCAATTTTTCCAGGTGCTGTCCGATGATGTCCGGAGAGGTGATAATGTGCCAGATCTTCTCTCAGCGAGCAGCAACCGTGGTGCAGGCCTTGAAGGAGCTGGACTGGTGTGCCGCCGATGTAGCCACGAAGTCAGGAACCTTGGAAACCGCCTCTTGCTGTTAAACCTAGGCCAAAATAGGATGGCGAACGTCCCTCGGAAGCCGTTGTGGATCAGAAATAATTTGTAGTGGCCGATTTTAAAACCCACACTTGTGTTTGAACACTGCTATGTCGTGAACACTCTGGTAAAGTTTCGGAGCTGTATTTTAATATTTACTATATAAAAATTAGATTTTTCTGGGAGAATAAAACTGGGCTGTCAGTAAAATTATTTTATTTTTAGTTGTTATTAACAATTGCACATCAATACAAATAGGAAACCAACTCTGTTCAATTGACCTTTTTAACAAATAAATTCTTAAAATCTAACTAATTTTACAATTCTACCTTATTTACTAAATTGTCCTTTGATTTTTGTAATCATTGTCTTACATTATCACTCGCGTTGCACCGTTTTAAATGTCTTTTCATTCACTTATTGCACTGACTCATGTTTCTTTTCGCGCACATCCTCTTTTGATCACTTCTGAATTCAATTAAAAGTCCATTTTATTGTTATAGTTGCTAATCAATAAACTGTAAATTCAGCAAATTTCCAATATTGTTGTTTCATTTCCCTTTTTTATTTATGATTTGCCTTTAGCTTTGACCTCACTTCGTGCTCGTTGCACCCTGCTTTGCCTTCCTCCACATTACCTTATTATGATATGCTCACAGAGAATTGTTATTAATGAATTATGACTTGCAAAATACCCTCGACCAGCATTTACTAATTATTTTCATAATCGATTCATTCTTACAAATTTACATTGATTAAATAGAACATGAATCCAACCTCTATAATTTGAACTCTGCCTTGTTCTTTATGTTAGGAGAATTAATTTCTTTATTACTTGCATAGCTTTGCACATATTATTCCTAAATTCAAGTCTGATTAATTTTTATTTTATTGCAATTAGATGCCATTTCTCAATCTAAGCTTGTCTGAATTATTCATTATTTTGTTGTGCTGTTAGAAGTGAGACT
>CALNHX010009463.1:0-49627 GCA_940337035.1 Agriotes lineatus
GTGCGTAGGAGGCCTATACAGGCATCACAAGTCTCCCCTAGTCAGTAAATTGTTTACTAACATAAACAAAAAGTAAAATCAAGTGAAACAAATAGCAAAATCAATTTTTGTCTACAAAATTTTTATGTTAATGGTGATCTTGAAGCATTAGATAAAACACCTAGAATTCTATTTTTAAACAATTGTAAAATTTTATGTCACGAGATCGATCACGCTCACCAAGGCGTTCTATCCCTAGAATTTTATTTTTAAATAATTGTAACAACATTAGCCACCCAAATATGGTTGACCAAAACGCATCACTGTTTCCCCCATATTTTAGTGTAGGATTATTGAATGTAATACCGTTATATGATGGTAATCAAGCCACTCTATCGGAATTTATCAGATCCGCAGAGATCATTGCAACTAAATTTTGCACGGAAAATCCAAATGATTATGTCAACCAAGTAATTTTAAACTCGATAAGGAATACATTAACAGGTCAAGCGTTAGAAGTAATTACAGGTTACCAGTATGATAACTGGAAAGTCTTAAAAAATGTCTTAATTGAAAATTTTGGCGACCAAAGGTCAGACTTGAATCTTTTAATTGATTTAACCAAATTAAAACAGAATAAAGACTCTCCAATAGAATTTTTCAATAAAGTTAGAACCCATTTGGCTATTTATAATTCAAAAGTTTCTCTGAGTCGAGAATCAAAAGACATTATCACTTATAAATTAAAGGCTAACAAAGACTTAGCACTTCGCACTGTTACAAGTGGACTAAATGAAAATCTAGGAAGCTTTGTAAGAAGTAGAAATCCAACTTCACTAGAACAAGCCTTAAGCATAGTAAAAGATGAAATTGATATCAGATATTCTCAAAATCAAAATAATTTTCAAAGTCAGAAATTAAATAAATCAAATTTAACTTTCAATATTCAAACAAGAAATTCATATCAACCTAAATTTAATAACCCAAATTTCATGCAAAGACCATTCCAACAATATCGAAATTTTAACAACCCCAATAATTCTAGAATAACCCAAAATTGAAGTTATAATGCATTCGCACCTAAATCAAATTTTATACCTACAAATAAACCCGAACCGATGGATTTCAGCACCATAAAAAGACCAGCCACACAACAATTGAATGCTCATAATAAATACCGAGCAAATTCTCAGAACGTCACTAGAAAACCTAATCATTTAAATTACCATCAAGGAAATCCTCAGAATGAGTTTGAAAACCCAACCGAAAATTTATTTGAAAATGGGGAATTTTCAACTCCAGAATATTCTAACGAAAACCCTCAGGAACATTTTGATACTAAGAATTTTCAAGATACAACTGAAAATTACGAACCACAAGATTTAGACCATACTCCAGATTATTTCGAATATCCAGATCCAGACGATACCGAAAATTTTTATTAAGAGCCTCGGAAATGAACATTTTAACTTTTAATATAAATCGAAAATTTTAATGCTGCTTTTTCTTTTTCTACTCTTCCTACCCTTAATGCGTAGGTTCCTTCGTATTTTAGAGCACTTCTGACACCATGTAACACCAGTAATAATCTACATAACACGTAACAACGGTATGATACAGTTTAATATAATACTTGTGTACAACACGTAATGGTTACAAGACGTATACCGATGGGGCCACAATTATATAGGTATAACAGCAATGAGATAACATGAACAAGAATATAACACGTATTGCTCGAGTAAGAAAGAGATAAACATAGTAGCAAATATTCGAGAAGGCTTGACGCTTAATTTAATTATGACATTTGTCAAGTAAACATGCCTACTAAAATATTTTTTCGTATGGCCATCTCTTTCTTACCCAAGCATTCTATTTTGTTATTTATGTTATCTCATTGCTGTTATACCGGGTGTCTTAAAATGAATTACATCTAGTATGCTTTGAATTTCCCAAAATGCAGTCTAAAATTTTATTTGAAATTGGCAAGACTGTAAGTCTATGTCAAATTCAAGATTAGTAGGTTAGGTGTTGCGTCCATCTGTGTCAAAACTGACGCAAAATCTAACCTGCTAACCTCGAATTTGACATAGACTTACAGTCGTGCCAATTTCAAGTAAAATTTTAGACTGCATTATGGGAAATTCAAAGCATATTAGATGTAATTCATTTTAAGACACCCGGTATAACAAGAGATCAATAAAAAAACCAATTAGGGTAGGCTGTGATATGTGTTATACGTTTGGCAGTACTGAAGTGTATTGTCAGTCTGTGTCAAATTCGAAATTAATAGGTTAGGTTTTGTTTGTTGTTTGACACAGACTGACGTAGAACGTAACCTGCAAATGTCAAATTTGACATAGACTGACAATACACTTCGGTACTGCCAAACGTATAACACATATCATAGCCTACCCTAATTGTTTTTTTATTCATCTCTTGTTATAATTATGGCTCCATCCGTATATAATTTCACAATTCATGTACACTAGAGTATCTACTGCTAGAATCATACACTAGACTACATAACTATAGATAGTTGATGTTACAATATCATTAGTTACTTAGCTTTGAGCCCTAGGGACCCATTATAGCTACGCTTATGTTCCGTGATATAAGAGTAGGTAGTTTTAATAGGTCTCCAACGCTCAAAACTAAATAATTAAACAGAACCAGAAAATTACTTACGTAGCTAATAACAGAGCTGGGCAAATTACTTTAAAAGAGTAATTAATTACTAATCACCAATTACCGCCCAATGAATTAATTGAGATACCAGGGATTTTAATTACTCACATGAAATAGTAATTCAATTACCAACTACTTAGTAATTGTAATGCTACAACATCAATTACTTTCAATAGAAATTATTATCAAATAGTTGTATTTGGTAGAAGTTTCTTGCAAGTTGCAACTATCATTAGTGTCGCTGGTGCTTTATGCGCTGGCATCTGGCGGTACAATGCTCAACTTGCCCCGGATTCGGGATACAGGGTTGGAGAGCGCCTTTGGTGCTTGCGCAGCAACCATTGTGTGAGTTGTGTGTTTTGGTGATGTGTTGACCTTGTTACTCTATCTTTTAGGTCTGTGGTTCTGAGTAGAGCACAGTTAATTTGGTGTCAACTGTGAATGGTCTCACTGAGCCCGATTCTAATCGCCAAGGATACGGAAAAATTCCGACCCCAGAGGGATTCGAACCGAGGACTTGTTCAATGCAAGCCTGGTGCTTACCCATCTGCGCCACGCAGCTTCTTATATAAGATGTAAGTAAATAAATAAAGTCAAGGATAACAATTATACAAGGTGTCCAAAAAAGATTGGGACACTGATTGGTCTTAGATTTCATAGGTTATAATAACCGATTAAACCTAATATACATTAGTACAAAGCCCTTTCAGTAAAAAGGTATAGGGACTTGGAAGTTCAGTTTTAATTTTTTAAATTTTTATATTCATTTCTACCTAGGTTATCACTGAAGTTGAGCTTTCTATTACGAATGTGGGTTTAGTTGCCGAGGCCCGTGGGGCCAAAGCAAATAAACCACATGAGGGTTAAAATGAAACTTCCAGTAGATAGGTGATCCATCATGCTAATAGTGGAGGTACCTTGATACGAAGCAAAAAAACCCAGTAGTCTTCTCCACGTACATTTATTAAAAAGGCGACATGTTTCGAAACCAGACTGGTTTCATATTCAGGCCAAAATAATCATCTACATAGGCATATGGTTAACAATAGTGTATAATGTAAAGAAACTAACTTACTGGTAATAAAAACGGTAATAAACCACGTGTTCCAATTTGTAGCTTAAAATGAGGTTATGTTAAAGTGCTGAAGGCGAGGTAGAAATGAAAATTCACAAAGAACACTACATTGGAGAAGAAAATTAATTCAATAGCCAGCAAACTACGTTATAAAAATCTTTATACTGGTTATTACATCAAATTTTAACAAATAAAATTAAAACAAGTAAAGTAGAACCATGGTCTGAAGAAGAAGGCATTAAGAATGAATTACCAATGCTGAAGTAACTAAAACCAGGTCAAAAAGTCCGTAGATTCAATGACACTGAAACTACCGGAGATGGTCAGAAAATAAAAGAACAAAGTAAAAACCAATAAAAGGAGAAATCAGCCAAAGACAAAACAACTATTTAATATTTAGGAAAATGTAATTAGTATCAAAATTTGTGACTTCATTGAGTCTGAATTCATTATTATTGGACATAATTTTAAAAATTTCGAGTAAAATCAACAACCTACATTTGTTAAAATTTTGTAAGCATTATTAGGTACAAAGTTGTGGTTATGTTCCAAAATGTGATTAGCAAAAACTGATTTATTAGGTTGGTCGATATTGCATGGTGCCCAATATTCAGTGATATACTGCTGTTATTGGTTGAAAAAAGCAAATGTCTGCAATGTGATTGGCTTATATGTTATAGTGTTGAATAATCATCAGTATTGGGGTTATTCGAATTGAAAATAACCAGGATATCATCGACGTACCTGCCCCAGTAAATAATGTTGTGAATAAAGGGGGCTTCAATGAAAATTTTGTTTTCCAGGTTATTCATAAAAATCTCTGCTAGCAGAGGTGATAGGTTAGTTTAAACGAATAAGTAAAGTTTCAACTTGGTTGTTATTAAGGTCTGAATCAATAAGCATTTCTTTTAATAAAGCGACACATTCATTCGAAGGAATGCTAGGAAAAAGGTTGTTTACATCAAAAGAACAAAGAACGAATTTATTAGGTAAGTTTAATTTAGATAAAGTTTTTATAACTTCTATGGAGTTTTTTATGGCAAATTTAAGTTAGAAATTAGTAACGTTGCGAATTTGTTTGTTGAGTCAAGATGTAATGACCGATACTGGAGTGTTGGAAAATTAAACAACAGCACTTAAGACAAAGGGAGACACAATTCTCAAGCGTCCTATTACCAAGCTCGTTCCGTTACCAACACAGGAGGCAGCGGAAGGAAGTAGAAAGCAAAGCAGGGGTAGTGCAGTGTCAACAGTAACAAAAACTATAACACTCTTACTTACGTTATGCACCATAATTTCGGCAACCAAGGGGTTGTATACAGTAAAGTATCCGTCACCTGGCCTATTCATTGAAGAACTTGGCCACGCAAAACTCTCGAGGGGAAACTTCAGGATCGAAGTAACAGTGAACATCTCCAGAATCCAAGTAGATGAAGAAGATATAAACAAGACAATCCAACAAATGGATACCTTATGCGACAAGGCACTGGTATTATCTGCAGAATCCCATTGCAAGGAATTAAATCATCACCTGAGAGAGCAGCAACTCAATGAAGGGTTGCTAGCAATCAATGAGATGGAACCTTGGTACAAGAAGACGGACGACAACAAGCTAAACATACATGTGTTGACATCATAACAGATGGCTACCAACTACTTACAAGAGATGGGTGAGAAGTACAAACAACTTCTAAATGTAAAATTTAAAAGGGCAGACATCATGCAATTTATTCCATCGTCACAATTTGACAGAATAATGACTAATGCAATGGTCAATCTTCCAGCAAACCTAGAGATTCTTACTACACAACGCACAAGATGGAAGTTAGCATCAACAATGAATCAATCGAGATCTTCAGATATTTTCACATAACTGAGAAGCGGGAATAAAACTTAATAAAACCAACTCCAATACCAGTAAAGAAGGGAAATGGAACCTACGCATCGCTGAACTTGCCAATGGAGTTCTTAGCTATCAACTACAACGAACAAACCTATTTTGAAATCCAATAAGACAAGTTAAAGGAGATCGAGCCAATAGGAAAACATCTTTACCTATGCAGGCCATCCGCAGTTCGAAGTATTGAAGACAATCCTAATTGCATCATCGACGAGATCTATCAGCGATTGAACAAGATCAAATGTTTGGTCCATCAGTTTACAGTTAAGACACTGGTATGGAAGAAACTGTACGCCGCCAATACATGGTTATTTATTCCCAATCAACCCACAACAGCAGCAGTACAATGCAGCGGGAATCGAGAAGATGTGAAGATTCAAGATGTTGGCATAATCCAAATATCCCCAGATTGTACTATATACACAAAACGGACCATTTGCATACTCAGCTATTCACTACTATTCCTGTCGTAGCTGGGTTCAACAAACCAATGCAAGTAATTATTAACATTACTTTGCAGAATTCAAGCAGCCACCCTCAATTGCAAATGGAGGAACCTGTGTTGCTACCGTCCGATCATTTTCAACGCCTACAAGAAGAAGAAGATGAGTTGCAGTTACATCAGGACTATCGATTTTGGCACCATAGACATACCATCATGGTGAACACCGGTACTACAATCTGTATTTTGGTATCAGGTTGTATCATCTGGACATTATGGAAATACTGGAGAAAGAACAGGAGACCGCAGCCACGGCCAAAATCAGACCCGTCGGAAGGCTTCAGGTTACAACCACTGCCACCAGACGAGGAAGATGGAGAGACAGAATCAGCCACACCATCCCGGCCCATCGTCGCTCGGCAAAATTTTTAGGAACCAAACATAAATTTTAATCCTTTTAATTTAATTAGGCGTGTATGTCACAAACATATATTGCATACGGAAAATGCTTAACAAAGCGTCAGCAGTAATGTAATCAGTGCTCGAATGACCCGGTGAACAGCCTGCAATTCTGCACTCTGCAAGTTTGTTTATTATGAAATTAGACACGCACGTAGAAATAACAGCTTGAACTAGGGCAAATATTAAACTTTGTAAGCTAAGTCAGTATTTATATATGTATAAATAGAAAAGAACTGGTCATTAAATTAATACAGTTTAAACTCTTGTTTCACTGTGTTCACGCTGCCCAAACGGACCCCAGGTCTTTTGTTACATCATCTCGTGTGAGACCGCACGAGACCGTTGGGTTGCACCCTTTTTAATTCCTGCACCCCTAAGACATATCCTGTAATTTGTTCAAAATAAATTCATACAGTCCACTACAAGCTCCATCCTGAACAGTAACAAATAACTACAAAATCACAAATTTAACAATTTTTTTTATTTGAAGAGATAAATTATTTTTTTGTTATAATTCTGTTAATAATGTAAAAACTAAGGACTGTCCACCATCGATACGCTGTTCATCTATAGAAGGTAGATAGCCGAATAATTTCTGTGGCTCCTACAGACTTAAATGTTGTTATCAGATTTTGGCCGTTTAGTTCAATTCCTCACTCAAAAACGTAATTTTCTGGATTTAAAGCTTGTTACACTTGCACGGGAGTATTTCCGTATGCTAGTAGGTACACAAAGGATCATTGAAAATGAACAGGGTTATGCAACACATGTTACACATTGGACACAATGTTTTTAGAAGGCTACTACAATTTTCAAGAATTTTATAGAACTATCGATGTAAATAATATTTACGATCATGTATAGACCATTCAGAAAACATAAATCAACTACTCTAATGTTGGTTGCATAGCCGTGTTCATTTTCAATGATCCTTTGTGTACATCGTTTGAAACAAGCAAATTGAAATAAATAAATAATTATTATGAACCAATATCGTCTAATGAAGCTATTTTAAATTATATTTTTTCCGTAGGTATTGTAATCTGTAATGTACTTCTAGCAAATCTAGCTTTATCGTCTTACACAATAAATATTAGCTTCACTATTACAACATACATATCACATCTACATACCCGCACCAAGGCACTCTTTGCTCAAGCACGCGTCGTACGAAGTGCAAATGTTGCACAAAAGTTGCTGTTATTCGACTCGTCAGAGGTAACAATAAATTATGCTTTATTGGGCCGGAAAAACCCTATTCCGATTTGCTTCATATGTAACTCAAAATCTTATCGTTTGCGTTCTGGAGATTTAACACCCAATCGAGATCAGTAATTCAATAACTGAAATACTTGTAAAGTAATTTAAATATTTTAGAGCAATTTCATTACACAAAGTAATTGAGTAATTGAATGTAGTAATTAATTACTCAATTACTTACTCAAAAAGTAATTGTCCAGTACTTTTTAACAAAAATGGCAATTGCCAATTACAATTATCGCACTTTGAAAAGTAATTCAATTCCAAAGCAAATAAACAAAAATGAATTTAATTAGTAATTTAATTATAAAGTAATTAATTATTGCCCAGATCTGCGAGTGGTACTATAAATATCCAGAAGGGAGTACGCAAGGGAAGTGTACTTTTACTACATTGTTCAACATTTACTGTGGGAACATTTTTCAAGCAACGCTGGAACATGTCGAAGGTGGTGTGAAAATAAATGATAAAATAATCAACAATCTAAAATTTCCTAATGACACAGTCATAATTGCAAGTAGTATTGAAGAATTGCAAAGCCTGGCGAATAACGTCAATCGCATCAGAAAGGAGTACCTTAAATTTGAATGCGACAAAAACGAAATACATGATCGTCCACATTACCTACGAGAGGTATTGAGAAGAATGAGGAAAGATAAGGAGGTTGTATTTACTATTAAACAGAGAAAGTTCCTATATTTTGGTCACGTATGAGGAATGATAAATACCATATATTGCAACTAACATTGCAAGGCAAGGTAGAAGATAGAAAAGAGCCAGGCAGAAGAAGACATTCGTGGAGATACAACTTAAGGAAATGGTTAGGTCATACTTCTATAGAACTATTTAGAAAAACCACCGATAAAGTAAAATGGTCATGTTATTCGCCAACGTCCGAAACTGGTAAGCAGAGACTGAAAAATATGCAGTAAAAACTCTTGAAATATGCATACAAATATGCAGACAAAACATGTGAAATATACACTTATATCAGACATAATAATTTTCATTGCGTGCTTGCTTGCTTGACGCCACTTTGAGAGCGAACCCGTAGGCCGAATTGGCTGATTTTGGTGTCAATCGGCTCAGGGCGACGCAAGTAAGCCAGTAGTAGGGTTTTAAAATTTTTATAAGTAACTTTTTTTATGTGGACCTCAAAATTAACTCGACACACAAAATGGATCACTCTAGTACAAATTGCATTAAATGAATTATTTCGCGCCCAATTTGGGTGCAGAACGCTAGTATGTAAATATTTACTTGCATACGCAGAAGTAAATTTAAAAATCAAATTTAATTTTTAGTGGTATATAAAATGCATTTAAAAGTGGTTACAATAAAACAGGTAATATATTATACATTTAAGACAATATTAAAACAGTAGGTAATCAAATATTTTTCTAAATTATCTAAAGTAACATTTACCCTACGATCATCTAATGCGAGATCAGAATCATATCATTTGGCCCAGATAAGTAATGCTCTTAAATTTCCTGATGTAATACTTGGAGTTCGTCCCAAACTTTACTCTACAGCTATGGATCCCGGTGCTTTACAGTTTCACAATAATTCATACACGATAATTGCACTTGTTTAGAAATTTTCCCACAGAAATTACCAGAATTAAACAAATTGACAACAGCTGCACAACCCACCATTTTTTTGCAAAAATAATACAAACACTAGACTGTCAATATGTTATTAAACAACAAACAGCTTGTTTCACTGTAACCAAAACATGCTAAGGTGAACGAAATTATATTTTGATCATATTGGCCAAAGTAAATTAATCGATAATTTATTTTTAAGTTAGTGTTTCTCGACTTTTTTTTGTAATTTGTTATTGCTACAGCTGTTTAAAATACTGCTAAAAACTTCTACAATATGATGTAAGATATTGACTAAAAATATTTTCTTTTTTAGGTACAAGATAAAGATACCTGAAAAGTCTTAACTGGGCCAGATGATGTAATTCTAGGCTCGTATATGTTTATATAGAAAATAAACGTTCAACTTCACATTCAGTGATTGGTGCATATATACCGTTCAGTAGTTATTTTCCCGGTAGGTAGACCTGGAATTTTGTTTTTATGTTTAATAAAATCCCTAGAATCCCTTTCTGACACTTTTTCAGAATCATCTGTTAAGTCCAGGAGGCTCACGAAAGTGTTTAATTTGACATTTTGAGGTTAAACGTGCCAGTGCTTTGTTTGCCACTAGACATAATATTTATGTACATCGGCGTCATGGATACCTGCCTGTCAACAAATTATAATTTATACTAAAGCAAATATGCCAAAAGTTATTAAACCTAACACAAAATTAAAAATTACAAAGACCTACAAGCATTATAAAGCCTACAGACCAGACCTCAGCAAAACGGAAATCTCTGTCCGGCTTAGTGGCAAAAGGACAAAGGTAAAGGTTATTTCAATTCCCCCAACTGGGGGCGGGCTGCTATAGGGACCTTCCGTCTCTCTTCAGCCAAGAACGGGAAACTCGGGATGGGTGAGAGAAAAGAAGGGTGGAGACTGGAGGAAAGGTCAGGAAAGGTGGAGAAATACTGCCCCGGCATTCGCCTCAGACAAGGTACTCTGTTGAAGCAGGAAAACCACCTAAAAACCTGAATCAAGGCAAGCGGCCGCAGAAATCGAACCCACGACTTCCCGAATGCTAAGTGGACGTGCTACGCACTAAGCCACGGAGCTCGGTGCTTAGTGGCATTTGGGATGTAAGTATTTATGCATAAAACCTAACTGTTGGTATGATTTTGGGCTTTGTACTGTATCTGAAAAAACTATTAGAAGTATTATTGGGCGGAAAATTTTTGAAATTAAACCTTTTGGCCCACGACCTAAAAATGATACATAGTATACAAATTTTACATTTCGGGAAGATTTGTAACGACAGATTTTGAATGATCACTTGAAAAATGAAGACTTTACTTTGGCTAAATTATTAAGGGAGGCGCGTGATACTTTCGAATTTGATAAGGGGAAAACGACTTTATATAATATTTTAAAATAAATTGGTTATAAATACAAACATTTAAACTGACGTAAAATTCCATGTGAACAGAAACATGTTTTTGCATCCAAAATTACTTATTTGAGGAAATTCTTGCAATACCAAAATTCTAGTGATAATATAACGTTTTTGTACCTGGACCAAACCTGGATTTATCAAAATAGGTCCAGCGTCCGACAATGGGTACACGATTCTGAAATTAAAAGTAATCCCTCTAAAATTAAATCGGAGGGGAAGCGTTCCACTGTTTTGCATGCGGGAACTAAATTTGGGTTTTTGGAAGTGTGTGATCTATTATTAACTTCAACTAATAACAATAGAGATTATCAGAAAACCATGAACTGGGAGATTTTTCAAAATTGGTGGTTAATCAATTACTTCCTGTTCTGAATAAAGTTCCTGGAGAATGTGTGGTAATCTTGGAGAATGCACCGTATCATTCAGTGCAGTTGCAAGAGTTACCCTCACTTAATTGGAAGAAGGATCAGAAGCAGGATTGGTTTATTACACACAATGTCAAAATTCAGAGCAAAATTACAAAAAAAACATATTTGGAGTTTAATTCAACCTTTTAGGAAAGACAATAACAAACGTTACGTTACTGACAAATTTTTAAAAGAGAATGGTCATGAGATTCTTAAACTACCTCCTTACCGTCGGGCTCCATAGCTCAGTGGTAAGCATTCTGGCTACTGATCTAAGGGTCGCGAGTTCGATCCCCGATCCCGGTGAGGTTTTTAGAAAATAAAAAAATGCGGATGAAAACTAAGGTCACTAAATCACGTTAGCTGCGCTAACACAGGTAGGGAAACTCGGAGATATTTATGTCAAACCAAATTTAAGTTTGTGTAATGTGAACGCAATAAATAAATATTACATAACAAATTGTTTGTAAACATTTTCCAGCTTAAAAGCATTAATTTTCATAAATATGTATAAAGCTTTAGCGAATATTGTGTACCGCTCGCCGCATTCCAATACTTCGGCACCTCACATAGACGTAAATGATGCATGTCGTCTAGTGGTCTATTTATTTCTTTCAATCACTTCTGCCGTTTTATGCTATTTCGTGGTCCTTAATTTGCAATAAGTAATTCATTAAAAAGTATTGCTAAATATTGCAGTTTAAATTACCTTCAACTTCAGGAACTTGTTTAGCGTGTATCTTTTTATGCTGTTGTTCAGGCAACCTTTAACGTAGCAAATGAAAACCATAATGCTATTAAATATAAATACGTTTTGACAAAATTCGTCGGGAGAACTAGGGAATCCGAGATCACAATAATCTCTTTAGGTCATAATTTAGGCAAATGATTTGTAAACGTCAAAAAATACCTTTCATATTTCTTCAGATCTTCAAGTTTCAGGGTCAGTAGTTGACGAAAAACATTTTAAATTGCGGTTAAAAACGATCATCTGCTTAACTTACAACCTAGAGAAAGGATTGTGGCATCGCATTCGAAGAATACATTAATAATAAGAAAAATTATTTATGCCCTTACTAGTAGCGCCTATGGTAAATTTGACATTGACAAACTCGTTTTTTGAACTTGTCAAATGGTGTTTGCCTATCTGTGTTAGCTTAGCTAACGTGATTTAGTAACCTTAATGAAAACCTCTGCAGAATGCCATCATTCGGAAGTGATGTAAAGCCGTGGGTCCCATGTTACTACGATGTGTAGCATGTAAAAGATCCCTTGCTAGGGTTGGAACTCCTTAGTCTCGGAAAATTCTAAGTAGGACTAAGGTACCTGGTACTCTGCATGCCTAGACCTTGTCCACGGGGTTGGCAAAAATGGCCTATAAAGGCCTACTTGCTAGACATGAGTCTCCCCAAAAGATACTACTACTACTACTACTACCTCCGTATCATTGCCAAAATACAATCCCATTGAAATGGCATGGGGGTTCTGTAAAACCTACTACAACAAGCATATAAATTCTCAGCTTTTATCCAAGGATAAGGTTAAGCATTTGTGGCTTGAAGCTCTTTCAAAATGTACCTCCAACATATGGAAAAATTATTGTGATCATTGTGAAAAAATTATTTCGGAAGACTGGGCAAAACATATCGGAAATATTTCGTTTGAAAACATTCCACCTTTCATTATTTCATTAGAGAAATCTGATTCAGAAACAGGTATTAATAATGATTCAGATACTACCAATGAAACAACGGAAGTGGAATAGGGGGTTTCTGGCATCAAAATTCTTGTGTATGACATGAAAAATGAGTGGCCATCTTCTGAGAATCCACACCACGTAACTCCCGAAGCTGATTCCAGCCCCAGGGTAAACCAAGCTCAAGACGTATCTCGTATGAAAATTTAAAGCCGCTCGAAGCTTAGACCAGCATACTGGCATACATCCCAACAAGGAATCTCATTCGCAGTCTCGTATTTCTTACATTTGCATTTATTTAAATGTGGAATCGTTAGTTTATAAATATCTACACCACCGTCAGCAAGTTAGTATTACTATGCATTTATTATATAATTATAAATAAGTTGTTATATAACTGCAAAGTGAAAAAATAAATAAATTGTAATATTTAAATATTTCTTATACAATTTATAATTACATTTAAAAAAAACGACTTTCATTATACCATTATGCCTACTCAATAAAGTATAACACGTATTCAGCATCAGCAAGTTGTCTTTCATGAAATTTATCTTAACCAAGAATAAAGGTGGCACAAACTCCAAAACCAAATCTGGCAACCACGTCCTGTACATTAACATAAAATTATCACATATAATCTCATAAGAGCATTAATTCTTTCCGGAAATTTTTTTGAGAGCGGTCCAAGAACGTCGTATTAATTTGCCCGAGCGGGACGCGAGGGCAAATTAGGACGTTGTTGGAATGCACGAAAATAATTTCCGGATATGAATTAATGCTCGAATGCAGATTCGGTAAGAAAATCGTCAACGACACAAACCCTCACAGTTACGTTACTCTACCTACAAAAAATTTCCAAGAAATTTTTTTATTGTCTTGGTTACGGCGCGTGAACTAATTTTTCTATTGGTCATTAATGAGTGTCGTACGATTTTCAACCTAACCTTTTTGAATGACTGACAGCATATTTACGTGCGAAATTCATCACCCTAACAGGTCCTTCTATAGGGAGAATAACTATTGAATGCTTTATACTTAAATTTACATACAAACAAAATAAGAACTAAATTGTTTCTTGATTTATCTTGGGCAGGTACGTTACCCATCAAGTCATAAACCACCAATGACCTAATGCTAATGTTAACATCCTGAAGTTTAGCGGTTTAGCTGTCTTTGCATTTACATTATTATTGCCCTGCATTCTAAGAAGAATATAAGCTGCTTAGCGGTTGTTATTGTTATCAAGACAACCCTGCCTGTTGCCTGCCTCTTTTATCTGGCTAATGGTTGGGTTTTTCCATTTGAAATCCACAGCGCGTTATCAAGATATCAGGAAATTTAGAAAATAAATGCTGCAGTGGGTCTCTTCAGAGCTGCAGTTGACAAAGTAAGGGTCGCCATTATGATCGCCAACATCCGGAACGGATAGACACCGTAAGAGGAAGAAGAATAATCCTGCCTATTTATTATGCACTAACAAACATTAAAATATGAAAATAAGTATGCTGCAAATGCATTATAAAAGTTAATACGAAATATGCAAAATATGCAACAAAAGAAGTCAAAAAATGAATTAAAAAGTCACGAAACCTGTAAATAACAAGTTTCAAGAAAATATACCCAAAAATACAGATATGCATTTTGCATATTTTCCAACCTCTGCTGATAAGGCACGATAAGAAGAAGAATAACCTAAATCATTGTACGAGAGGAGTTAATTAAATAGTGACTTAAGTTTATTGAATTATCTTTCAATTATCATGAGCGATAGTATCGACAGTGAAGAGTTAGGCTCGATCCACACTATAGGGCTGCTCACGGTTCGATCACGATCCATTCTCGTTCCGCTCAAATATTTATACATTGTTAGCAATGGGCACATTCTCACTATATGTAACGCTCAAGCTCAGGTTGTGCCCATTGCTAACAATGTATAAATATTTGAGCGGAGCGAGAGTGGATCGTGATCAAACCGTCAGCAACCCGATAGTGTGGATAGACCCTTATATTTGAAAACAGCATCATTACATTTGTTTATTTTATCCTATTATGTTATTATGACAATAACTCCTTAGCAACGAGTTGCGTTAAGATGCATTTAACAGCACCAGTGTTGTTAAGAAAAATAACATAACGATACTTTATTAGCATTTAATCACATGTTGACAGCAGTGAAGTGTATTGTCAGTCTGTCAAATTCGATGTTAGTAGGTTAGGTTTTGTTTGTTATTTAACACAAACTGACGCAAAACTTAACCTGAAAATCTCAAATTTAACGTAACCTGACAGTGCTATCAACAATACAGTATTGAGTTTTTATCTTACTAGTGATACCACCACCACTCGTGTCATTAATAACCATTTTTTCTATTTATTGAAAATGATTAGTATTTTAGGATAAAATAAACCGTGTTACGATATACGTAACGTTATCTGCTTTCTACATTACTCGATAATTTTAAAGAACTCGCTTCTAACGTCGCTCGTTCATTCAAACTATTCTCTCGTAATGTAAAAAGCTTGATAACGTTACTTGCATCGTAAATTACTATTAAAACATGGGAGCGTAAATTTGTAACTAGTGTGAACTTGTAATCTGCATAGATTTACGCGCACATTTATTTTTACGCCCAGATTATTTCGCAAATGTTTCTAACTATTTTACGCATAAATTTACTAGTAAATTTCTTAAACAATTTTCTGTTTACGTGCTAAAGCTTTTTAAATGAGTTCTAAAAAAAATTACTCGTAAATTTTTGCATTAATTTAGTATCGTGTCATAGCAGCGTTATGCAAGTATAGTCACTTTGTAAGAGGCTACCTCACGTACTGTTACAATATGTGTTTTTAGAAACTTTCTCGCCTAAAATAACTACCTACTAAAATATCTTTTAGTCCAGCCTGTAGAGACAAAAAAGGCCTTTACTCAACAAAAGGTGGAGTAGAAACGGTTTCTATACATGTTGTTTAAGTCGGGATCCTGATAACAAATCCAAGTTTTAGACCTTGAAGAGGGGTCGCGCGAGCCGCAATCTTATATTAAAAGTGCTAAAGACTGGTGTTTTCCAAATAGCCAGTAGCGGTTGATCCAAAAAAGTCCAATACAAGTTTAAAGGAGACAAGATTCTTGACATTTTTTGTATATTAATTTTTGTTATAAGTGTAACATGTAACGAGTTACAGCGACTGGAAGTTGAACATTTCTCTAAAATATCGTTAAACTTTATTTTTGTTGGTAGATTTACAACTTACACTATATTGTTTGTAATATTTTTATATATCAGAATAATGTTCTATAGTGAAATACAAAGTATGATCAGAAATTATTTTCATCTAGTAAAGCTATGGAATAGTTCTTAATTTATGAATGCAACTATGAACCACTCAGAAATTAAATGTCACGTGGTTGTACATAGTTGACTTACGTTTTGCTATGGCGAATCCCGAAGTGAATTTGTGACAAAAGTTTAAATGAATACGAAAAGAATAAAACCCGTCTGATTTCGATGCTAAATAAACATTCGAACATTACTATATTACAGTTAAGCAGGCTGAAGAAGATGCTGATGCAGGGGAGTCATTTCAGATTTTCATTGGAGGGCGGGGGGCGGGGGAGGCACAAACCGCAAAAGTTTTATCAGGGTTTTTATTTAAAAAAAACGAAAAACATAAAAATAAAATAATATATATACTTAAGTAATAAATAATGTATCTATTTAATTAAGTACTATTTTTTTTAGATCATTAAGTTTACCTAATCCTCGCCTAACATAATCTAAATTCTGAAAAACACTAATATAATTTCATATAAGAAAAAATATCAGGTTTTTTGTAAATTCCTAAATTCAAAGGGGGGGGGGGGGCAAATGCCCCTCATCTGCCCCTATCAAATGACGCCCCTGTGCTGATGTGTTGATTGTCAACGCTACAATTTCTTTGTGCTCAACAATTGATGCTGGTTTCGTCATTGGAGAAGACGTCGATCTTCTAGGTCTGCTGACAGCATTAACATCAGTCCAAAGGAACATCTACCTTCGCAAACCTGGGAGAAGTAAAATTGTTAAAAGCGTGTATTCTGCGAATAGTTTTATATATGAAAAAGCAGCTGAGAACATTCTGTTACTCCATGCGTTTAGTGGCTGCGACACAACGTCGTCCGTCTACAACCAAGGAAAAACAAAATGTTTACTTGTCCAGAAAAGCACAAGACTCGATGACACTATGGGCATATTCGAACATCACTGTGCCAAACCAGATGATATCGCAGATGCACGCATTCTCGTTGCTTTGTATGGTGGCGACATAGAAGAAAATACCTTGAAAGAAATCCGTTACCAACATTTCGCAAAATCAAGTGCAAGAAACACATTTAATCTTTGCCACCAACGAAGGACGCTGCACGGTATCATGCTTTAGGACGTATCACCAGGTCCAACTGTGGTATGGAATCGAAAAAAATGCACAAGACCGGGACTGGAAAGTTGGCACCAATGGGCTCACTCCAATAACATTGACAGAGAATCCAGCACCCGAGACCTTATTAAAGTTAATTTCATGCAATTGCAAAAAAGGATGCGGGGGAGCATGTGGCTGCAGGAAAAGTGGGATGAAGTGCTCTATTCTGTGTGGATTCTGTAATGGCTAATCATGCGAAAATGCACTAGAAGTTCGCATCGAGAGTGGGGACGAAGATGAGGACATTTCATCAATGGAAGCCCGAGTCTCAGGAGCAAAGACTTCGAAGATAACATTGAGGATAAATATTCTCCTGAAGATGTCAACATCTACCGACCGGGACAGTCAAAAATTAAAAAAAGTAAATAATATAATCGCGAACATGAAACATCACTAAACTGGAACATCTGTGTAATAGGCCTACTCGGGATACCACAATAAAAATAAGCTCCATTAACTCTACCTCATGGTGGTGTGGAAATGAGTTTACTTTACGTTTATCGAATTATTATAACTACGTAACCAGCCATAAATAATATAAGAACAAATTTTAAAAATGAAAAATTACACTCATTTTACTTCCTTTTACGATAAAAGAAGTATTGGATTCACCCCAAAAATTCGAAATTGAGTTTTCAACAGATCTTCACGGTTTAGAGTCTCCTGAACCGAAAAGCATATATTTGTTCATTGGCCTGTGTGTGTCTGTCTGTGTGTGTATCAGTCTGTCTGTGAACAGATATCTCAAAAACAAAAAGAGGTACGGCGTTGTGTACTATGTAGTTGCGACAGCAAGCTTTCGAAGAAAATCGCATAACCGGAAGTAGGTGTTTACTCTTGTGATTTTTCAGTTTTTTTCGATTTTTTCAAAAACGGCTCTAACGATTTTTTTCAAACTTTACATTTTTATTACATTTTTAATGTGTATTGATGTAAGATAGGTGATTTTCCAGTTGAATACTCAAATGAGTTTTTTTTTGTTTTTATTTTTTTTATGAACACCTATTTTAAATCGAACACAATATTATTACATTTTTGAAATTAGCTTAAAATTTTAGAGAAAATTTGTCTCTTGAACTAACGCTCTATTTGTACTGTTTTTGCACCTTTAATCCAAGATAGCGGCTCGCAAGGACACCCTCCAAAGTCTAAAACTTGGAATTTTTATTAGGATCACGACCTAAACAACGTATATTGGTACGTTGGCTCCTGTATGAAATTTTTATTATGCATAAATTGTATTTACATTTAATACATCGCCTAATCAAACGCTACATTAATTCAACGCGTGAACTGGTTATAAGAAGATCTATTCGCGGTGCGCAAAGTTGCACCAAGGAACCGATCGCGTCGTTTTCTCTCTCAAGTGGGAGCGAAGTTAAGCTCCATGATAACGCGGCAAAGAGTATGAAAGGAGACTGCACTTTCATTCCGATACCTGAGATTATCTGTCCTGTCCTCTCCCAAACTCTTGAGTCTACCGGTACCGACTAGCAACATTGGGCCCAGGGGGGCCCAGCTCCTAATCCTGTCTCTAGATCTTGAGATTCCTTTCCGGAACTTGAGCTTCTTTCCTGATCCTGAACTATCCGAACCAGATGTCCTCTGTCCTGGCACGCTGAACTGTCAAACGGGGTAGACCTTCATCCCCTAGCAATCCTGGATTTATGGGAAACGACATGCTGAACCGTCAGCCCTGAAAAAAAAACGTTTTCATAAAGGCGAAACCTCTAGAATTCGATTTTACTTTTGTTGCTGAACTTTCATTGTAAATCGAATGCTTGAGGCTAAAACCCTCGCTTGGCATGCTGAACTGTCTCGCAGGGTTCACTGCTTAAAGCCAATCTCGACCGCGTGATCCTCAAGCGCAAATACCCGCGTCCAGGAAAATATCACTGAGATGTTTTAACCTACCTGTAATAGTCATGTAAGAATCCGCAGATATCTGGTGAAACATCGGCTCAGAGGGTGCGCCCGAATTCCCGTACGGTCGGCTTACAAAGCTTAATAACTATTTGGGATATTTAATCCCTTAACCGAACTCCGGTACGGCTGATTTTATCAATCAGAGGTATGCTGATTAGAAATTCTGTTTTCCCTCTAATGAGGTAATAAATTTTTGTTCTTCGTAATATTTCCAAGAATTTTATGTATGACACGATTCTTCAAGTGGGGTTGATTTCAAATTTGGACCAATGAAAATTAAGAACTTTTTAAAATCGGGGGCTCGTTAATAACACTAGCTTGTCTGTTTAGTTCTAAATTATCACCTTAGTGCCTTAGACGTGGGTTAAAATTAATAGTTAAATTGATAGAAATGGAGAAGATAATAAGTGAACGAGGTAAACCGCTAATACTTTATCAAGGGTATAAATTTTATAAATATCTCGAAGTGAAAACCACTGGAGAAGTGTGTTGGTGTTGCATTTTAAAAACTTGTAAAGTAAAACTGTTTACTATCGGTTCAGATGACATTTTTTCAAAATTAAGTGGCGGTTATGGACATCCGAGTGTTAGTGTTGCTGATTTAAACAGGCAAAAAATTAATAATAGTTTAAAAAGGAAACTAGAACGCAATACATCAGAAAAGCCTTCTAAACTTATACATTTAGAAATAAATAAACAAAAAACTTCCATAGAAACATTAACTGCAAAAGACATTAAGTGCATTCGAAACAACATAAGTTATAATAAACTTAAATTAATACCCAAGCTACCTCAGTCAGCATCTGAAGTCTAAGAATTCCTAGATTCTGTTGCCATTACCACTCTGAAAAACTAAATTTTCCTTTTAATTAATAATAAAGAAAAAATATCGTAATTTTTTCCTGTGAAAAAAACCTGAAATTTATGTGTAATCAAGAAACACTGTTTATGGATGGAACATTCGATTTTTGTACGAAGTATTTTCTACAATTATTCACTATACATACATACTCCAATAACATTTACATACCCGTTGTCTTCTGCCTACTCTTCTTCTTCTTTATCAGCCATTGTCTATCCACTCCTGGATGTAGGCCTCTCCCATATGTTTCCATGCCTTCCTGTCTTGCGCCACTTGTTGCCATTTGTATCCTGCTCGTTCCTTGATGTCGTCGAGCCATCGTCTTTGTGGTCTCCCGACGCTTCTTTTTGTTTGTCTGGGACGCCAGTTGGTTATTTTGGATGTCCATCTATTGTTGTCTCGTCTAGCTACGTGGCCGACCCATTGCCATTTGAGTTCTGCAACCCTCCTCATCACATCTGTTAGTCTCGTCTGTCTTCGAATTTCCTTATTTGTAACCTTATCTCTCAAGCTCTCTGCCTACTACTAAATAAGAAAAAAAGTACGTACTACACCGAACTTTTTCAATTAATTCGGGAAAAATGTACTGAAAGCGGTTATCATTTGCTGCCCAAAACAGTAGTTGTTGATTATGAAATCGCTATCCATTTAAGTTTGCAAGACAATTTTCCAGCAGCTAACATCGTTGGATGCAGATTTCATCTCACACAGGCGTGGTAAGTTGAATTTGAATTTTTTACTTTTTTTTATCGTCAGTTGCGGACAGTCATTAGATAATAAAACCCGGGAAATTGCTGTTTTTTTACAATATTTACTTTTGAATG
Source organism: Agriotes lineatus (assembly GCA_940337035.1). Lineage (NCBI taxonomy): Eukaryota > Metazoa > Arthropoda > Insecta > Coleoptera > Elateridae > Agriotes > Agriotes lineatus. Next base: position 21,025 of record CALNHX010009463.1, read on the forward strand.
CAAAATGTGGGGTGGTATTTTATTCTAAAATTGTTTAGCAAAAATATACATTTTATTTAATTTTCTTATAGGTGGAGAAAGATTCAGCAGGTGGGCTTGGTTGTAGAATACAAGGATGAGAATTCTGCGACCGGAAAATGGCTGCATTATTTTTGTTTGGACTCACTTTTCTCAAACCTGAAGAAGTTGGCGACGCTTTTGCATTTGATTTCGCAGAACAGCCACAAGATGCAAGAATTGTAAAATTTGTGGATTACTTAGTTGATACCTATATTGACGAACTATCGTCCTTTCCTCCTACTATGTGAGCTGCCAGTAGCGCCGCTCTTTATCGAACAACAAATACGTGTGAATCATTTCACACAAAATTTAATTATTACTGCGGTTACCCTCCATCCAAACATCCATGTTTTTTTAAGCAATTAAAAATATGCAAGCCGACTCATACATAAAAATGAACACTACTGAAGCACATCAACCGCGACCTATTCGTCAAGAAGTACTTCGAAGACAACGTTATATTCAGGAAAAAATTAATCAGTATAATAGAAGCGACATCAACAGACTGGACTTTGTGAAGTGCGTGTCGTACAAATTTGCATCAATAATGTGAAGCAAAATAACAAAATAACCGTTGTTATAAATCTCTAAATTTATATACATAAATCCGGGGTGTAAATTGCAACATATTATTACAGCAGTATGTATTGTAGTATTTTTGGTGTAATAAAGTATGTTCCCTCTTTTTATAAAAAAAATCTATTTTTCTTAAACTATTTATGAAGTAAGAATCTTTTTTTGTACATTTTTTACAGATATATGTGGCTAGTGCAGTGCTTGTATATTATTTTCAGTTTTAAATTACTAAAATTTCGGTTCCATACCGGAGTTTGGTTCCCGTACGGCAATTTGGACAGGAGCTTATCCACCGAAAAGTATTCGCATGACCGCGTACGGAAGTTCGGACGCCTGCTTATCTTTACCCTTCAACCGTACCGGAGTTCGGGTGCACCCCGCTCAGAGGCCTAAGGCCGGCTTCTCACGAGGCGTTTTTGCAGCGCTGCAGAGTGGCGCCGTGGAGTGGCAAGGTACGCGATTGTGTGGCGCGTTATTGCGGCGCTACTGTGTAGCAGGCAGAACTGCTAAGTCGCTCAGCAGCGCTACCGCCGGCGTTGCCAGGTGAAACCGAAATAGGTAGTTTGTCACAACTAAAAAGTCAGTGTTGCCGTTGGCCTGGCGTAAAATTATGGCATGATGCCAAAATTATGTATCAATCGGCAACACTGGCTTAGTTCTGCGGCTGCGCTTCCGAGAATCACCGCCCGCCGCTAGTAGCGCTGCGAGTCGCGCCGTGTGAAGGGGTCTTGCGACTAGCAGCGCGCGCTTCTGGTAGCGGAAGTCTGCTACGAGTGGCTCAAACGCGCCACCGAGCGTTCGTTGAACGCTCCGTGTGAAGGCGTCTATTTAAAACAAGGTTTCCCTACCAGCAGCGCCACTCTGCAGCGCTGCAAAAACGCCTTGTGAGAAGGGACCCTAAGGCACCGCTGCAGTTGTAGGAGAACCCGCCCCTCCAAATATTAACCCCGGCGCCGCGCCGGCGCGGCTGAAAACCTTTTCCGCCAGCGGCCAAAATTGCCGCAACTCTCGGCCTAATTAGTAACAATCTTATATATAAAAATGAATCGCCGTCTGTTAGTGTGTTAGTAACGCAAAAACTCGAGAACGACTTGACCGATTTGGATGATTTTTCTTTTGTTGTGTTCGTCTTACTCCCGAGGTGGTTTAGCAAAAAAGAAAATTCGGAAATATCCAAAGGGAAAGCCGGAAAATAAAATCATGTCATAATCCGCATCAGAGCTATTGTGCTGTTTGTGCCGACAATTCTCGGAAGGACAGTTTTGACCTGGGAGGCCCAGCCGCTACCTGCACCCACAGGGGGCGAAGCGAATGCAGGGTCGTCGCAGTCAGTCAGTCAGTCAGACATTCAAATTTGGTTTGTGTACAAGTGATTGTGAAAACAATTCGGTGTCGTTTTATAGTGTCCGTTACAATGCCAAAGGCACGACGAGCTAACATAGGTCGTCGAAGACAGTCAGCTGCGCGGTATCTACTTTACGTGCCAACCGCAATGATGACCAGCGCGCTACGGATAATGCAAATAATTGTAGCTATTAGCATGTTTTTAAAATGAAAGAAATCGAAGATTCGAATATCGGAAAAACGTTCGCTGAACCCGCTAATAGCAGGCAAATCAATGTTCGGGCAGGACAACGTCTGTCGGGTTCGCTACCCCTTAAGAGGTGAAATGGGGTAAATAAGCCTAAAAATCGATATGGGTGTCGTTATTGAGGTTTTTTAGGACGTTGATTGCGAAAACGGCATTTATTTTTAAGTCCAAGACGATGGACATGACATAAAATTAAAACTTTATAGTGGTTAAACGGGGTTTCAGAGACAAACTATTTTTGAACAGAACGTTTGCCGGGAGTTGACGGAACGGGACGGGACGGGAAGGGACGAGACGGGAAGGGACGGGAAGGGACAGGAAGGGACGGGGCGGGACGGGACGGGACTGAACTGGACGGGACGGGAAGGAATGGGACGAGACGGGACGGACGGGACGGGAAGGGACGAGACGGGAAGGGACGGGAAGGGACGGGGCGGGACGGGACGGGACTGAACTGGACGGGACGGGAAGGAATGGGACGAGACGGGACGGACGGGACGGGAAGGGATGGGATGAGATGGTAGAGGAGGAGACGGGACGGGAAGGGACGGGGCGGGACGGGACGGGACTGAACTGGACGGGACGGGAAGGAATGGGACGAGACGGGACGGACGGGACGGGAAGGGACGAGACGGGAAGGGACGGGAAGGGACGGGGCGGGACGGGACGGGACTGAACTGGACGGGACGGGAAGGAATGGGACGAGACGGGACGGACGGGACGGGAAGGGATGGGATGGGATGGTAGAGGAGGAGACGGGACGGGACGGGACGGGACGGGGACGGGGATGGGATGGGATAAGATGGGCTGGGATGACAGAAACTAATTAGTCATTATTTAATACAGAAATAACGAACCTCGCGCTTACGAAGTCGCGGGTACAGCTAGAAAGTAGCATATATTTTTAAGTCCAAGACGATGAACATGATATAAAATTAAAACGCTATAGTGGTTAAACGGGGTGTCAGAGACAAATTATTTTTGGGCAAAACAACGTTTGCCGGGCCAGCTAGTAGTAACATAAAATTACATTTTTATGTTACTCTGGAAGTCACGGAGGTAGTCGCAAAAGCCCCGCTATCGCTTGCTGCAGTAAATTCACCACCTAGTAATCCCAGGTATTGTGGAATCTCCATATCTTACGCATATTTGGGCAGAGCAAAGAGTGTAAACAAAACGCCGACATCTTGAGCACTGCATTTCGTGGAGGACGACGTCACTAGCTGGCGCAGAAGCGGCAACGCAGAATCCGCGCTCCAACCGAAGGCAGCAGGCCACCACTTTCGCACAGTACGTGTTAATTTAGTTGCCGAAAAACCAGAACCAACGAAACACACCCCCAGAGAAGAACGAGTAATTTTATTATTGTACACATCATTTAACTTTGAATCTCATCTTATTATGTAACCGTAGTTAAAAACAATATATTATGTTTTCGTTTCGATTTTTTCTGCTTTCTTTTTATTTGTTTAAAAACCAATCTTTTTTAAGACGGATAAAATTAAATGACAGAATCCTTGTTTTTCCGACTTACCGTATGCTATTTGGAAAGTAACTAGAATTTGAATTTGCCGCCACTTTCAGTAACTCAAAATGGCGGACAATCTTGCTCGTATAAATATAGTACCTTAACGTAACCTAGAGCGGCCTTTGTAGGGACTTTTACGTAATGTCACAATATAAAAGTCGTATCTACTCCACCTTTTCTAAGGCAAAAACCTCTACTGACTGAACTATTTTAATAACTTACGGAGATCCTATAGCGAGATCATCCATGAGAGCAGCCGTTAATAAGCACACCGTGCCGACCAATTATAAAAAGGAGGTGGGATTTAGTGTGGCGCCGAATTCAAACGACAGCTCGCTTATAAAAAGAGTATTCCAACCAGAAATTGAAAAGCTATTTAAAATCAAGCCAGACTGCTTGATTGTCATTAAATTACACTTTGTATACAACCTTCAAATTTGACATATGCATGTGGAAATTTTGGAAGACATACGTTTTTTCAACATTTTCTATGCTAGTATACGGTTTTAAAAACTACAACTAGTACATAGGTAGTTACTTAAATCATAGAAAATGTTACAATGCCTTAAAAAACATTTACATGTTCAATTTATAGATGAACTGTCATTACTTGAAAGCTGATTATGTATTGATTGTATGAAACCAACCTAGACATGACTTACACTTTCCATGATGTAATTACTTGATTTTAAATAGATTTCCAATTTTTGGTTGGAATACTATACCAGTATTATCGTACTTAGACGTCATTTGGGTTGCCTAGCCTCCAGCGTTGTCCTCATAAATTTTGTAAATATTTCCAATATTCCAATGCAGTATGTATGTATAATCTGTAACCTCATTTAGCTTATCTAAATTATTCTACAAATGTTTCACTGTTAACATTTCAAGTTTCATAAATTTTATATCTATTTTCTTAGGATGAGTGACACTGTTCAGCTTTTATATTATTAGGATTTCATATTTGAATATTTTAAAATTGATAACCAAAGGTTAAAATTGGGTAAATATACAAATTTAATTATTAGTGTTTACAATAAAATTTAAGATAGTATTATTGCACAGCAAAATCTAAAATTTCAGTTAAATGATAGTTTGTCTTCCCATAAACTACAAATAAACAAAAATTCACACTAATCTTTTAAACTGAATTCTGACAAATTGAACACCCACTACATATTGTTAAATAGATTTAGATTTGTGATTATCACAAAAACTTGAACAGATAAAATGACGTCATAAAATTCTAAATAATTAGAGGATTCCCCTTAGAAACTGAAATGTATTCCCATTTTTTATTTATTTACGAGTATTAATGAATTAACATACAGTAAGCACGTAAACGCTTACATTGATAAAATTGGTAATCAATGAATTAAAAATGTATGGTATGTATAGAAGTGATAAAGTAAAGCACTAAGTAATTCAATTATTATTTTTTATATATGTTCTTATATATTAAATAACTTAATAAATGCATAATTTTTATATATTTTATATTTCTGCTTTATAAGCTTTACGAGCTCTTTGATAATTTCTTCGATTTTTCTTTCAAACGGAACATAATTTAAATGTATGTGTACTCTTATACGTATATTATCTTTGTTTGAATTCGGCGCCATCACTAAACTCCACCTCCTTTTTATAATTGGTCGGCGCGGTGTAATTATTAACGGCTGCCTTCCATGAGCGGGATGTTATAAATATTAAAGTAGTTCAGTTGAATTACATTTGAACTATTCGATCCTAACAAATAACGGCAGGCTGCCTTTTATTTCAACAGTATGTTTGCAGCTACCCCATTCTCTGATTAAGTTATTGCTTCTAATTTCGTGTTCTTTCATGTAAGTAAAAACATTACAACTCAGTCTAGCGAATTTGTAAATATATTTCAAGTAATCAAACAACTTACAGCTTAAACCAATAATTTCATTTTGTGTTTTATTTTTAGACAGGACATTTAATAAATCTGAATTCTTCATTATTGATAACCATGGACGTTGCACAGGACTCTACTCATAATTTTCCTTTCACAATAACCAGCAATTTAGACAAATCATTAAATGAAAACGAAGTACTTGAAAATTCACCTACACGAGACATCATTCAAAAGACTATCAACATGACCGATCACGGATCGAATATTAAACAAGAGGAACTTCATATAAAAGATGAATTGCCTAGTACTTTGGTAGCAGATACAACTCTCTTAGAAGATCAGTTTGTTTACAAGCCCTGCGAATATAAAGCAGAAGACGAGAGTAATTTCTTGGAACATGTGGTGACTCATTCGGTACAGTCTTACTCATCTTCTGTTTGTGAGTATAAAACTGCACGGAAATGCGACGTAGTTAACTATTTCAATACACACACGGGTAAAAAATCATATTCATGTGTTAATTGTGATTATAAAGCAGGAAGGAAAGGTCGTTTAGTTGAACATATGAGGCGACATACAGGTGAAAAACCTTATGCATGTTCAATTTGTGAGTATAAAGCAGGAAATAGAAACCATTTAGTACGCCATATGAAGATTCATACAGGAGAAAAACCTTATGCATGTTCTATTTGTGACTATAAAGCAGCACAAAGAGGTCATTTAGTTGTACATATGAGGGGACATACAGGAGAAAAACCTTATGCATGTTCAATTTGTCAGTATAAAGCAGCAAATAGAAGGCATTTAGTACGCCATATGAAGATGCATACAGGAGAAAAACCTTACGCATGTTCTATTTGTGACTATAAAGCAGCACAAAAAGGTGAATTAGTAAGCCATATGAAAACGCATACAGGAGAAAAACCGTATGCATGTTCTATTTGTGAGTTTAAATCAGCACGTAAAAATAGTTTAGTAAACCATATAAAGACGCATACAGGAGAAAAACCTTATGCATGTTCAATTTGTGAGTATAAAGCAGCAAATAGAAGTCATTTGGTACGCCATATGAAGATGCATACCGGAGAAAAACCTTTTGCATGTTCTATTTGTGACTATAAAGCAGTACAAAATGGTGAATTAGTAAGCCATATGAAAACGCATACAGGAGAAAAACCTTATGCATGTTCAATTTGTGAGTATAAAGCAGCAAATAGAAGTCATTTAGTACGCCATATGAAGATGCATGCAGGAGAAAAACCTTATGCATGTTCTATTTGTGACTATAAAGCAGCACAAAATGGTAAATTAGTAAGCCATATGAAAACGCATACAGGAGAAAAACCGTATGCATGTTCTATTTGTGAGTTTAAATCAGCACGTAAAAATAGTTTAGTAAACCATATAAAGACGCATACAGGAGAAAAACCTTATGCATGTTCAATTTGCGGGTATAAAGGAATAAAAAAAAGTCAGTTAGTACGCCATATGAAGATGCATACAGGAGAAAAACCGAACGCATGTTCTATTTGTGATTATAAATCATCAGAAAAAGGTTATTTGGTAAGCCATATGAAGGTGCATACACAAGAAAAACCTAATGCATGTTCTATTTCTGAGTTTAAATCTGCACTTAAAAGTAATTTAGCACTCCATATTAAGGTTCGCTATGCACATATCATAAATAGTTCCACAAAACACACTCTGGGGTCTAATAGACCCGGTTATAATTGATGGATTAATGTTGCCATTATTGCATAAACTTATCTGATTATTAGTTTTTGTAATTAAAACAGCATTTATGTCCAAAAATGATTCTACATCAAACGAAACTTAAAAGTAGGAATTCACTCTAACCTATGTATTTAACCCGGCAGTGCACGGGTCACGGTCAAAATGACCGGGTTTTTAGTTTTTGCCTTATTGTTCAAAAAAATCAAATGTAAACAGTGTCTAATATTTTAGGTATACCTCCCTTGATCGTTGGTTGGCACGACTCATAGCATAAGTTTTTTTTTTCGTTTTGATTGTTTGTACAAAGTTGGCTCATTACTTACAGAGTGACGGAGCACGGTCGATTCGACCGGGTTCATGCAATTGTGTACGTAGCACTAGGCACTAGGAACACACAAATGTTTTGTGTATCAACTGCGCGGAGGGCACAAATTATGAAGATATTGAGTAATTTCTATCCACAATGCATTAAATATTACAATTTTTGTGGTATTCTTTTGAAAATAAATTTTTTTTTCGTTTGTTTTCTTATATCGCGAAGTTTCTTGTGTAGAAATAATTGTTTAGGTTTTTTAAACTTAGCTTTTTTAAATGTTCATTTGTCATTAAATTTCTGTGGCAACTTGGTATTACCATTATTTCACTCCTAAAAATCGATATTTGAATGAGTTAAAGCCATCATATTTGAAAGCGAACGCTTTTGAGCGAAAAAAATACACACGGTCATTTTGACCGGGTTTGTGCACTGGTGTTCGGCAATTTCACCCGTGTACCGCCGGGTTAAGCCAAAATACAAAAATGTACTATGCCAGGTAAAAATACGAACATGAATTTTTTGATTCATAAGTATTCAGCACGCTTTACACAATTCTTAGATCTGTGCTCATCGCACATTGGAACGTGATAACTTGAGCAAGCCAGTATCGCTTTCCGATCTTTCGATGTTTCGCAAAATTCTCATCGCACTTTTTTCCCAAAACAGGCTCTTCCTGCCTCGGTATATCTACGTCAATAATTTCACTTATGAGACACGTCAGTCCTCTTCTCAACGTTGTGATTTCCAGTCTGCATTTTATAAATGGTTCAATTAGTTCAAAGGCCAATGTGTTTAGAAACTCTCCTCTGATAAGTCTCGGATTATTGGTGGCGGAAAAATTGTACAAAACCATGGCATTTATTCCAGTGTGATCAAGCATGCCACAAAATACTCTCATAGGCCACCTTCTGGTTGTCCGTTCTATGGTGAAAGTGTGGCAGAGTTTATCAAATGTGTCCGTACTGCCTTTGGTATTATTGTAATCTAAAATGATTATAGGTTTCTTTGTGGTCTCATCTACATCATTAGAATAATGCATAGTAGATAACAATAATAACACTTTTTTCTGCTTAGGAGTAAATGATACCAATGTGTTATTGTGATCAAAAACAAATTTTGATTCACCTACTCTTTTTCCGGCTAAGAAATCAGAAGGGATTTCCCGCTTATTTTATTGAAGGGTACCTATCATAGTTAGTCCAAATTCGGTTAACATATATTCAAACAAAGCCATTGACGAAAATCAATTATCAATTGTAATGTTGCTCCCAGTACTGTGAATAGGCTGTGACAATTTTTAGACATAGTGAAAAGGAATAGGCATATTATTTTCAGTAGTAACTTTTCCAACATAAGGAATGGCGTTAATCGTATACCAGATTCGCACGTCATTCATCATTACAAACTGTATCCCATACTTGTCAGGTCTGGATGCTAAATAAATTTTAAATGGACACCTTCCTCTGTAGCCCATAAGCTGTTCATCAATTGTACAATATTCATGTGGTGTGTAATATTCTGTGTAATTGGACACAAATTTTTACCAAATTTCCGTGGTAGGTGCAAATTTGTAATTTTCTCTTCGTTGTAGTCTCGTAGTTTTGTCATCAAATCGTAAACATGATGTCAGGAAATCAAATCTGTTTAACGGCATAGTAGGTGTAAATAGCGATGTCCCAAACTTAGGTGACCACAGCTCGTGCAAACGCAAATATGCAGAACGTTGGACGCCACATAGATACAAAAGTCCAAACAGAACTTTTATTTCAGATATATCTGCTGTACTTGTAAGACTGTCGAACATTTATTGATTCCCACCTCCTAATTTCCTCATTAGAGGGAACAACAGTTGTATTTATTATATCTTCGGAAAATAGTAAAGACCATGCTTCAAGCGGACTTTTTACAGTTTTTGCAGCTCCTTTCGGTCCAGGTAAATGACTAACGAAATTTTTTCTTTGGCGTCTTCCCTGTTTTGCTGGAACTTCGTTGCTTCATCTATATCCGTTCTTCCCTTTGGTTGTTGAAATCTTCAATTTTTTTGCATTAGACGGGCCTGGTTCTTCAGTCTCTGATTCCCCGCTTTCCTCTGTGTCGGAACATTCTTGTTTTTCTACGTAGTCTTTGTCATCGTCTGAGTCTGACTGGTCAAAAACAGATGGTTCTTCCTTATTTTCCATCTCAAACATCAAACTGTTCATTTCTGCTTCGAGTTCTTCATTAGTCAAAGGTCGACGCCTTTCCCAATCGGACATCATTGTCGCCAATCTATAATAAACGAATTTTCATAATCATCTCATACCAAAACGAACGAATATAACTTACCTTAATATCAGAAAAGTCCAGAAACGAAAAAGTCTAACGAACAAAAAAACTAACTCGAAACACACACTGGGGTCTAACAAATGCGGAACCACTTTGGACGCTGGTCACTGAAAGACTAAAGTCTGCAAGCAACTCAAAATATAGTGGTGTAGTAGTAAAGGGAATAAGCTAAATTTACATGACGTTGCCAGCTTGTATCCAAAATGTGTGAAAATCGGCATGCACATATAAATTTGCTGGGGTGTGAAAAACCCCAGTGTGTGTAGCGAAGGTTAAGATGCATACAGGAGAAAAACCTTATAGATGTTGAATTTGTGAGTTTAAATCAGCACTTAAAGGTAATTAGTAAGCCATCTGAAGATGCAGACAGGATAAAAACCTTATGTATGTTGTATTTATGATTATAAAGCAGTAAAGAGAGATCATGTAGTTTGATATAAGAGGAAACATACAGGAAATTAACCGTGTTACATTTGCACATACAAAGCGGAAAGCAAAGTTAGTTGAGTTAAACTCGTACAGGAGGGAGACCTTAATGTTATCTATTAAATATAAATCTGCAGAGAAGCGTACTTTAGATAAACATATGAAGATATGTACTATGTAAAAAACTTAGAATAAAAAGCTTCCTGGAGGTGTCTTATCCAAGAAATTGTCATGATTTCATAGTTACAAAATCTTCTGCAAGCACCTCTCCATCTGGCATAGTATTAAAGAAAAACTGTATTTATGTTATATTTGGAAATATCAAACAACACAGAAGTTACTGAATGCATATTATGCAGGGTAAAGAATAGAAGTAAGTAAAGTCAAAACCCCATTTCTGTACTGTATATAAATTTAAGATTGCACCAAAACATGATCTAATAAGGCATATCAATAAGCATTAATGATGGCATTTCCAAGTGGTCTTGAACTGTATACTCCTTCATTTTGAGCAACATATTTGCATTGTACTTGGTCTATTACTGCTTATACTCATGTTCGTACTAATTAACAAGCTTCCACGAAACTCATCAGTATTCTTTTCTTTCGCCAGCCATCATAAAATCATGCTGAGATGGGATGGTATAGAACTCAGAATGAAATAGTAATTTACGATACAAGTGCATAAAGGTAGTCTTTAGTCACGAATGGGGCAGAGTTAAAATGCGAGTGAGCGAGCGATTTAAGCCCCGCGAGTGACTAAAGATGCTTTACGCCTGTGTATCATACAATATTTTATCTACGATAGAATCTAGAAAACACGGTAAATATAAAAAAATATTTAAACGTAAATTACCATTACTAGCAAAAGGTCGTAATTTTGCTTGGATAAAAATTTTTAAACGTGTTGCTACTGACGACGTGAACTAATGAAAACATGTTATTAAACAGTCGTTTTACAAACTTAAAACTTCGAACTAAAAGTCGGTTTTACACGCTGTCATAGATAAAATATATTTCAACCTCTTCTTATTTTAGTCCAGTGGCCTGTCTTAACCATGAAATCATGGTTCTATGGTGGCTGGCCATGTCTGTCCCAACTGAGGAAGATTTCCTTTGTTCGAGGTTAACGATTACCACAGATGTTAGCGTGGTAGCCAGAGAGCGCACAATATTTAAAATCCCTGTGTGGTAGCCGGGAAATGAACCCGGTTCGGCCACTAATAATAATTTTTGTGCAGTGCAGCCTTCTATTTCTCTATTGTAAAAGTCAATGTGGAGCTAAAGTCTTTCAATTGTAATTGTGTAAAGTTCTTTATCGATAATAACATCTCAAAATTTATTTTTGTGGTATGATAATGCATATTATCCATTTACTTGAAATGCGCACTGTCAGTGCCAAATTTAAAGAAAATGTCTTGACTATACTTCCAAAATAATGTGTTTTTTATTAGATTGTACATTAATTTAGTTATTAAAATGTGAAAAATAGCAGTGGTGCCAACATACTGTCAGTTTGACAGTGTAAATGCCATGTAAATGGATAATATTTAGGAAGCAGAGGTAGGCAGTAATTAATTAATTTGTATTTAAATTAGTAATTACTTTATGGTAATGTAATTACTGACCTCAACTGGGTTTACATCATTAGAATAATAAAAATTAGATATGTCCTTGTAAAGTATAAGTGTAATTTATAATTTCTATGGCTAGAGGAATAACAGCTAATTTTGTGCAACATTTGCAATTCTAGCAACGTGTGCACAAATAAGCTTCTATTTTTAAGATACAACACAGATTTGCCTTCCTCAGCACCAGTTGAAAGAATTTTCATTTGCCACATTTATAGATAGTCCCAAAAGGAATACGACTTCGGACGAATTATTTGAAAAACTGGTGCCAATGAAGGCAAGCAGAGTGTAATACTTTTGGTACTTTTTACTTATTTTATTTTACCTAAATATATGTTGTATGAATACAGTATTAGACAATATATAATTTTTACCCTGGTCTTTATTTATTTACCTACATGAGGCATCAAAACTTTTGGTTTTGGTAAACAGTGCAAACAGTTAAATGACTAATGCCCGTTTACTCCACTTCCTTAACTTTTAAGTGAAACTTTAAATTTTTAGTTGACAGATATTTCATTGCACCAGATTTTAAGGTAGACTTATGTCTCTCAAGTTGCAAGTTCCTAAATTCTGTGTCTTAAGGTTCGACTTAACCTAAAAGAGAAGTTTTAAAAGCAAACCAGTTGGAGGCTTTTCATTATTTATTACAAAAAAACCTTCTAAAACTGAAATTTTAGTGGAAAATGGTATATTTGAAGACGATGTCGCAATTTTCAAAATCATTGACTTCAGATATCCACGACAAGTAAATGATAGGGATCAGCACTTTGACAGTATGGATGAATTAGCGTTTTTCAGAAGGTTTTGACTGACAAAAAATAGAGTTTTATTAGTGTTGGAACAAATCGAACACCAATTGGGATTCCCATATGATAGTAAGTATAAGGAACTATTTTATGTTAATCCTATTTATTCAAGGGTTGGCAAAAAACAGGTTTATTTAAAACCAAAAAAACCCGATGGTTTGGTTTAAACCGTTTTTTTTATTTAACCCTCCAGTACCCGTTCAAAATTCCAAGACATCAGTACCCGCACCAGTCTCGCAGTCCGACACCCCTCTGCCACCTGCATATAAATAATGAAATATCTTATGGCATTAGTTTCCTGTTCACTAACGTCTTCATAATCAGATATTTCCTGTTCAGTGTCACTGTTCATTTCCCTAGTTTCCAATAAATTATCTTCGTCAGACGATGGCACATCATCATAAGACGCGTTGTCGACATCCTCCTCCGCTATTATATCTTGCATCGTCTGTTCTAGTCGCGCCTGTTCTTTCTCATAAAATCTGCCATGACTATAATAATGTTTTAGTATAACAGTGTTACTAAAAATGCAGAAAATACTTCCTTCTCCTCACATTGGTCGTATATCAAAGGTAAAAATAAAAACAACTCGGGTACCCGCTTCGGTCTCTGAAACCGAAATTATAAATAACTTTTAAACCACTGCACGCACGAACTCAAAACTGCATACGGATCTTCAATGGCAATATATAGGAAGGTAGTGAAATGGGCGGTAAACTAACGCTAGCACATTAAGTAATATACTGCATCATGTGTTTGCTCGGTCTCACAGACCGTAAACGGGTACTGAAGGGTTAAACAAACTTTTCTAAATGCCTTTTCAATCTGTTTACTTGACCTAATTCATGTTTACATTTTTTACACTTGGCTTTGTTGCCTTTCCTGCCTCCCTCATTTTTCAGTTCATCATAATACAGCTACACAAATTATCTTTTTCTTACAGTCATTGTTGTGTATACGTTGAACATACACTTGAAATGAAAAATACACGTTTTGTATTTTATATATCAGTGTTTGGGGGGGGGGGGGAGGCACGTAAACGTAAGTGACGTAAGTCACGATTTAATAGATTCTTTACCTTATAAAGAGGCAGATAAATATCTTTGATTAACTTTAACTATTTATAAATATCTTTGATTAACTTTAACTATTTACTACTAAAATAACAAAAAATATATTTTTTTATATCTGCAAACTTCAGGAAATAAAGATAACAATTGGTAATTATAGCAATGTTAAATAAATCCATAATTTAAAAAATCGATTTAATAAATATATTCTCAAACAATTAAAAACCAATTTGGTTTTTTATAAAAAAAAAACAAGTGGTTTTTATCAATGCCAACCCTGATTTATTCACATTCCGCAATTTTCTGTTACAGGAACACCTGTACCCCCCCTCCCCCCTCCATCCCATAAACCAGCTACTAAAATGGCGCGACGCGAGTACCGATAAATACGGCTCTGTCCGCAATCGGCGAAATAACAAGTTGAATTAAACAAATAATTTGTGTAAAGTGGAGGAATAGTGAAATTAACTTCGACGAAGTGCATTGTTATACAACAAAGTGGCAAACAACAGGTTTTGTGCGTAATAACAGCGTTTGTAGTGAGGCACGTGCTACAAGGCTGTTCTGTCAACGCATTCGCGATAACGGAGGAAGCGACAGCGCGAAATTTAAATGAAACGTCGCAGTACAAGATAGCGATCCTGAAAACAAAAAAAGTTAAATATTGTGTGTGTCGGATAAAAGACAATAAAAATGGAGCAAAAATTGGAAAAAGTTTTATCTATTGTCCAAAGGCTAGAAAAGAAAATCGATAATTGTATGCAGGATTCGAGGCAGGATTTAACTCAACTTAACCTTAAGGTTAATAAACTTGAAACAGAAAATAAAAATCTGGGAAACTATGTGCAGAAGCTGGAAGATAAATTAGATCAATTAGAAAACCAATCTTGTAGAAACAATCTAATAATTTATGGATTAGAAGAAGTCGACAATGAAAACTGGGCGACAACAGAAGAAATCGCAAAAGAGTTCATAGAAAGCTATTATGGCATGAAAATTGGTAGCATGGAAATCGAACGTGCACACAGACTAGGAACTTCAAATTCACGCATGCGACCAGTTATTGTAAAATTCTGTAACTTTAAAGTCAAGGACCGGATAATCAAAAATGCTAAACAATTAAGAGGAAGTGATAAAGCGGTTTCCGAAGATTTTTCGCAAAAAGTTAAAAAGTCAGCGAAACAAACTAAAACCATTTTTAGCAACGGCCAAAGCCAACGGACAAAAAGCATATATTGTCTATCATTTGATAAACTCGTCATCGATGGAAAAAAGATGTCTTATGAAGATGTTACCAAGCATATTAATCCAAAACCCAAGACTCAAGAAGACATTGCAGAAATCCCAGGGGCAGTCGATGATGGAGAGACTATACCGAAACCTTCTCTAACTACTGAACAGGCAGTACAGCAAGGAATTAACGAAGAAAATGCGAGTAGAATTCTGCGATCACGGCTTGGATCCAAGACCTACAAACCATAGGAACAAGGGAGTAGGAAGATAACCTCACTCATGCAATATAATATTCAATCTATTCGCAATAAAGTAACGTTGTTAGAGGCTACACTTGAAGATTTGAAAAATAATGAGGGGCCCGATGTGGATGTCATGTGCATATCAGAGCATCGGCTAAGGCCGGGTGAGTCAAAATTCTTAAATATTAACGGGTATTATTTGTGTGCATGCTACGAAAGAACTAACAAAGAACACGGTGGCGTTTTGATCCTGGTACGTAATGGTATCGTTTTTTCAGAGATAAAATTTAATATTCTTACAGTAGAACAGCACTTTGAATATGTAGCGATCAAGAATAAAACTATGTTAATTATTACTATCTATAGATCCCCAAATCTTGATACCAAGGTGTTTTTTGAAAAATTATTTGATTTACTACAACATGCTGTTAAATTAACAAAGAAACTGGTGGTTTGCGGAAATCTAAATATAAATATTAGTGTGGAGTCCTGGAACCGGACAGAATTATTATCAATTATGTCTGTTTTTTGTCTCGCACCGGTAATTAAAACTGCTACGCGTATAACAAAAAACTCCAAAACAATAATTGACAACATATTTCTAAATACGCATGTAATTTTGTATTCTGCAAAATCTCTAGAACTGGGTTTATCTGATCACAATTGTCAAATTTTAACAATAGAAAATATAAATAAGGAACAATCTCATAAAAAAATAATTGAATTTGGCAGACTTTATTCAAAAAATAATTTCTCTAAGTTTAATAACGTTAAAATATGCAAACTGGCGAACGGTATATTCTGAAAAGGATGTTAATTAAAAAATTCTGCTTTTTATGAGGAGTTCAATAAACACTTTGAAAACGCATTTCCACGAATACCCTTTAAACAAAAAAAAATACTCAATCTGGCAACGACTGGATAACCAAGGGTTTACAAATATCATGTCGTAGAAAACGTGAATTGTTACAATTTAAAAAATACAGTAAGGATAGGAACTTTATAAATTATGTCAATAAATATGTCAATATTTTGAAACATTCATTAAAGCTTGCAAAACAAATGTACTTCAACAATAAAATTTTAAATGCAAACAATATTACAAAAGAAACTTGGAAAATCATATAAACCGAAACTGATCAACAATCTCCAAAAATAATCGAAAACTTTAAGATTACTAATAACGACAACAAAGAAATTACACATCCTTTATCAATAGCGTAGCGGAACTTTTTAATACCTATTATGTAGAAATAGCCCAGAAACTACATAACACACTTCAAACGAACACCAGTCCTTCTGAATATTTAAATAATTTAAAATTAACATACAGCTCCTCCTTCTTTATTCAGCCTTGCACAGTAATAGAAATAAAACAAGTAGTCAACTCTTTTGATGATAAAAGATCTTGCGGCTTTGATGATATTCCAATAACTGTAATAAAACAAAAATATTGACAGCATTAAATTCATATTAGCTGACATTTTCAATTGTTCCTTTACATCTGGAACGTTCCCAGAAAAATTAAAAACTGCCCAGGTGATTCCAGTATCAAAAAGGGTGACAAAAAATTAACTGAAAACTATAGACCAATTTCGCTACTATCAGTAATCTCCAAAATTTTAGAAAAATTAATGGTAAATCGTTTAAATTCATTTATAATAAAAAATAAGATTTTAAACAATTGTCAATTTGGCTTTAGTCAGAATAAAAGTACTCAAATGGCAATATTCAATTTTATTAATAATATAGTAGATTCTCTTGAAAATAACTACGAAATAATGGGCATTTTTTGCGATCTATCAAAAGCTTTCGATTGCGTGGACCACGAAATATTACTTAATAAGTTGGAAATTTATGGTATTCGTGGAATTGCTTTGCAGTGGTTCCAGTCCTATTTGGAAATGCGCAATCAAGCAGTAAAAATTAGACATAAAAATTATAACGGGTGTATTACAAAATTTACATCCACCCCTAAATTAATTACGTGTGGTGTACCGCAAGGCAGTATGTTGGGACCTGTCCTTTTTACTTTATATATCAATGATCTTCCGTTAACCATCAGTAACTGTAATTTTACTTTATTTGCGGATGACACCAATATCATCATTAAAGCTAAAAGTGTTATTAAAGTGTTATTAATAAAGTTCACGACTGGTTTTCCGCAAATAAATTAAAATTTAACAATGAATAATCATGCACAGTTGCGTTTCGCACTCCTAGAGCTCCAACTAACATGGGAGAATTACAAAGTATTGATGTAACAAAATTTCTTGGGTTACATATTGAAGATATGCTATCATGGAGTCAGCACATTGTTAATCTAAATAAATCTCTATGCTCAGCTGTGTATGCATTAACTCAATTAAAACAGAAAGTTAATCAAAATATTTGTAAAATAGTGTACCATGCTTACTTTGAAAGTTTAATGACATACGGTATTGAGTTTTGGGGTAATTCAACCACAGCGAATGTAATCTTTAAAACACAAAAAAAAGCTCTCAGAGTTATCTACAATATGAGAAAATCAGAATCGTGTAGGCATATTTTCATAGAAACAAGAATTTTGACAATGACCAGCCTATATATTCTGAAAATAACGCAACATATATTCAAAAATTTGACTTCAATAAGCAAACACGAAGATATTCACCATTAGAATACTAGGAACAAAACTGAAATCGTGTTACCCAAATATAAAAATACCTTCAGTCAAAAAGGTCCTTTATATAGTGGCATGAAAATATTTGAAAGACTGCCTGCGGCTATTAAGGAGGTTACCACACTAAAATTATTTTATTAGTTCCTCACTTGTAAACATCAATTTATCAGGTCACTGTATTCACCTTGAAAATGTTTCATAACTGGCTAGCCAGTAAATTTTTTACTGGCTAGCCAGTTATATTTTACAAGCGTGCTCATAGATAAATGATAGCGTGCAAAGCCAGAGTTGTCTTCCTTAGTATGTGTGATATTGATGAATTTAGTTGCTTGTCAGTTTGACATTTTGAATAAACGGTAAATTTCTAGTTATTTACAAGTGAGGAACAAATAAAATATTCAACAATACACGCCAGGCAACCATTTTTACTGGCTCAAGGATATGACAGGCTCGCCTAACGGCTCGCCAGTCATCCCAATCCTATCGCTAGTAAAAACTGTTTTACCTGACGTGTAATGTAAAATACTATAAAAATAAATTAAAACATTGGCTATTATGTAAAGCATTTTACAATCTAAATGAATTTTTCGATACCTAAAACAGTTAATCTATAATAGCAATGCATCAAAAAAAAAAAAATAACACAAAATAAACAATAACAAATTTAATACTACGGTCGATTTTCCCTACGCTCGGTTTCGAGCTTGGATATGCACATGGCATTATCTGGTTAGTAAGTTACATATAATATAATTTTTATTTTTTGTACTTTGTGCGTATTCGTGGGAAATAAATTACTTTACTAATCGGATTAAGATAATATGCAACTGGTTCTCACTTATTTCGGAGATATATCAAGTTTCCATCAATTGTAGCGGAAATAAGGCAGAAGCAACCGACATTTTTTGAAACTGCTGCTTTTCCTAGATTGGTGGGCACAGTAGATGGAATGCACATCAAAATGAAAGAAAATGTAATATATGTAACCAGAAATGCTTAGCCTCCTCTCGCCAAATTAACAAATTTCCGTTTTGACATGACTATTTAACATTAGCGACACAACCACCATCTCTCAACCGTTTTAGCATGAAAAATCCCCAACATTTAACAGTGTTGTCATATTTAAATTTTACTTAGTTAAATATTCCTTAAGAGGGAGTGGTGCAATACACCTTAAAATTAAGTTGCCCTCAATTTTAAGTGATACTTTACTAAGGCCGAGGTTTAAGGTGAAGTGGTGCAAACGGGCATAAAAATTATCAGAAAATCTTTAAGTGATAAAGTATATTCAAGGTGGAACCTGTTTAGTGGACCGTATTTTTTAATTTTGAGTGGCTTATGGCACTGCCTCCTACACTTATAAGCCATGCTGTTAAACTTGGCAACATTGCATCTCTGGTAGTTGGTGGTCCTAAATTACAATACTCCCATTTAAAATAATTCTGCTTTAAAGAGCACAGTTTTACCCGCGGTTTTATCCTTTATCAAATTTTTCTTTGTAATTAACTAAAGATAGCTTCTGTAATGGTGACATTTATTTACATAGTCAAGTAATACAAACATGTAACAGCATATTTATAAAAATAAAACAACTTAACGTATGTCACACATGGATAAAAGAACATTTCTGTAATTATTTTAATGTTTGTAACTTTCTATACACCACTGCTGATTGAGAGTACAACATATATACAGATTGTTTATCTTTTATATCACACCCGTTCACGTCAATTGATTGTTTGTGATACTTAATTTCAGGCGAAGTTGAAAAACGGTTACACCGACACTTCGCCTTTTGAGATTATGTCTTCTTTTTATTGCAAATGAATGTCAATGTAATGTAAATGTAATCTCAATAAACATTATTATTATTATTATTATTATTATATGCAATAAATATGGTGCTACAGCTGTAAATAATCTTATTTGAACAAAATAAACTTATCTGCTCGGTAACATCCACATTTGTGTGACGCAAATTGGGGTTGAATCTAGTTTAGCGACCAACCCCAATCGACATATGCTATACACCATTCGACGCGTCTCGTCGAGCTGAACAATATTGCTGCTGGGGATATTCGGGGCAGACCAACGGTTACTGAGATACAGCGCAGTAAAGATTAAAATGTCCCACACTAGGTCTATGGTCATGTGTGTTGGGTTGGGTTGGTTTGGGTTGGGTCGGGTTGGTTTGGGTTGGGTTGGGTTGGGTTGGGTCGGGTCGGGTCGGGTCGGGTTAGGTTAGGTTAGGTAAGGTTAGGTTAGGTTAGGTTAGGTAAGGTTACGTTAGGTTAGGTTAGGTTAGGTTAGGTTAGATTAGGTACGGTTAGGTTAGATTAGGTTAGGTTAGATTAGGTTAGGATAGGTTAGGTTAGGTAAGGTTAGGTTAGGTTAGGTGGCGCGCAGTGTGACTTGTTATTAGCCTTCGTTGAGGTACGCTGCGCGGCGCCCCGCTGAAGGCCCCAGAGTGTTTTCCACGAAGAAAAATGTTTTCACGCTTTGCAATTAATTTTCAGTCGGACGGTCTCTTATTTTCGTATATATTTTGCTTATGGCTGGGGGGCGTTTTTCAAAAACTTTGTAGTGCTATATCTCAGTAACTGTTGGTTTAGGTTAGGTAAGGTTAGGTTAGGTTACGTTAGGTTAGGTTAGAATAGGTTAGGTTAGGTAAGGTTAGGTTAGGTTAGGTTAGGTGGCGCGCAGTGTGACTTCTTATCAGAGCCAGTATATATAGG
This sequence comes from Agriotes lineatus, assembly GCA_940337035.1. Classification (NCBI taxonomy): domain Eukaryota; kingdom Metazoa; phylum Arthropoda; class Insecta; order Coleoptera; family Elateridae; genus Agriotes; species Agriotes lineatus. The sequence goes on from CALNHX010009463.1 coordinate 41,842, forward strand.
AGAGTACCGCCACGTCCGCCATGTTTATTCCTCTGACGTATGCGTCACTTTGAGGTTTGTAACACAATTCCGTCAACGTGACATTTGTTGGCAATCCAAAACTTTACTTAAAATTGGCAAGACTGTAAGTCTATGTCAAATTCGAGGTTAGCAGGTTAAGTTTTGCGTCAGTTTTGACACAAACTGACGCAAAACATAACCTGCTAACCTAGAATTTGACATAGACTTACAGTCTTGCCAATTTCAAGTAAAATTTTAGACATAACTCAATCAGTTATCGCTGGTGGGAACAAAAATGGCGGCGATGGCGGCATTTTCACGGATCAAAGAATGGCGGTACTCTCCTATATACTGGCTCTGGTTCTTGTTAGCCTTTGGTGAGGTACGCTGCGCGGCGCCCCGCCGAAAGCCCCAGAGTGTTTTCCACGAGAATTTTTTTTATAAAAAAACACTTTATATTGCTGTATCTCAGTAACCATTGGTCTGCCTCGAATGTCCCCCGCAGCAATATTGTTCAGCTCGACGAGACGCCTCAATTGGTGTATAGCACATGTTGATCGGAGTTGGTCGCTAAACTAGATTAGGTTAGGTTATGTTAGGTAAGGTTAGGTTAGGTGGCTCGCCGTGTGACTTGTTATTAGTCTTCGGTGAAGTACGCTGCGCGAAGCGCTGCGCGGCGCCCCGTCAAAGGCTCCAGAGTGTTTTTCGTGAAGAAAAAATTTATAAACAAAAACTTTATAGTGCTGTATCTCAGTAACCATTGATCTGCCCCGAATGTCTCTAGCAGCAATACTGTTCAGCTCGACGAGACGCGTTGAATGGTGTATAGCACATGTCGATCGGAGTTGGTCGCTAAACTAGATTTTTACCGCAAATTGTTCCATAATCTTCAAACAACTGCTGGTGTCATCACTTAAAAACACTTTCACTTGTGCATGTCTTTCCAATATTTGTCTTCTTCTACATTCAGGATTTGTCCTTTCTTGAGGCGCTTTCGACGACAAGATGTTGGTAAATTTGGGAATACGTTTGGGACAGCTTTGTCAGCGAACTGAGGGTAATGCAGCAACAGTTCTGCATTTCCCCACTCTCATTGCCAAAGTTTTCAAATGTATTTTCCATTAAAATGTATTTCGCACACGACAGAACTTTTTGGTAGGGTCCAACGTTCTCGTGCTGTTGCACGAAGCCATGCTTTCTTTCGGATCTAGTTGATTGGAAAAGACAATGTTGTTAGAGTTTGCATACGATTTTCTTTTAAGGTACAGTTGTGGTTGGTACACAGCGTCTTCGTGGCATTCTAAATATAAAATTAAAAGTTACAAGAAATGCCCTAAAAATGAGGTTAGGTTGTTACTTACCTCAGTGAAATACTTAATAAACCCCATGAATTCTAGCAGCAATTTTCATTGCACTTATCACGAACAGTACAGTAATATAAATAAACTAGCAACCAGTGAGACAAATGTCTCATTTAATAACTTTTTTCTCTATTTCTTACGGTTTGGCTGCTGAAACAGCGTCCCGGACGGACCAGCGTCCCGGACGGACGGAAATCACGTGATTTCTCAAAAAGCGGAAAAGTCACGTGACTGAAATTCGGTTCCTGACCTGACATGACCGTTCCAAACATATAACTTTAATAACTTTTTTCTCTATCTCTTACGGTTTGGCTGCTGAAACAGCATCCCGGACGGACCCGCGTCCCGGACGGACGGATATCACGTGATTTCTCGAAAACCGGAAGTGTCACGTGACTGAAATTCGGTTCCTGACCTGACATGGCCATTCCAAACATATAACTTTCATAACTTTTTTCTCTATCTCTTACGGTTTGGCTGCTGAAACAGCGTCCCGGACAGACAAAACAGCGTCCCGGACAGACAAGTCTATTAGATAAAGGATGTATTTCGTCAAACTTAGAGCAGTCCAACATATTAACATTTAATCACTTGCCACATTTCAACAGACATTTTTATAAATAAACAGTACAAAAATTGGTCTACGATTAGCTTTGCCAAATCTCCAACACCATGGCTTGTAAGTGTAGGAGGCAGTGCTTATGGCCGTTTGCACCACTTCAACCCAAACTTTCACTTTTCAAAGTGTTACTTAAAATTAAGTATTAATCCTGGGTGGTGTAGCTTGAACAAGCGTCCACGTTCGATCAGCAGAGTTAAGCAACGCTCTCTCTGGTCAGAACTTGGATGGGAGTTCCACGGCTGCATCTCTCGGCGCCTCGTGGTACCGCTATCACGGAAAAAAGTTGGTCCCGGCGGTCATAAAACATCATGACAGTCGTTAGTGGGGTTGGAAGTCCCCATAACTGCACAGCGACGCCTATAATTGGCCTAATGGCTGTTGGCTGAGTGCGAATTAAATAAATAAATAAATAAATAAATTACATAAATATTATTTCCATTGCACCACCTTGCACTTAGGAAAGTCATAATTAAGTGAAGGAAATATTTGACAAGGCAACCGTCCGCAATTTTCCAAAATCGATTTACCTTGATTTTAATAAAATACGTTCAAATGTCATTCTAATCATCTGTCAGTCAAAGTACCTAAATATTTTTATATGCGTAAGATCTTTGTTGTTAATAAAAGTGTGTGGTAGTTTGTTAGACAGTTTCTTTTTAAAAAGGCCTTATAAGGATTACCTATGGCAGATAATACGTATAACAGGTACGAAATCAACCAATTTTTCTGTGATATTTGTGGAAATAAAAAAAGCCTTTTGCATTTGTATTTTAGTATTGAACATAAAAAACGGATTAGAAGCCCTAATTACTCTGAAGAGGAAGTAAATGTTTTATTAAATATAATTACACAGTTTAAACACATAATTGAAAATAAAAAAACGGGTGGAATAAAGAGGATGCCTGGAAAAATATTGCGAAAATATTTAATTCTTGTTCTCCCAAAGGCGTATATCGGACTTCAGAATCATTGCGAAAAGCCGATGTAAATAAGAAGCAACAAGTTCGGAAAGATGTGGCAGATGAAAAAGGAATTATAAAGAAAACTGGAGGAGGGAAAAAGGAAAAGACTAGCCATGATCATAATCAGGAACTCGTGTTGTCTGTAATGAATAGTAAAACTGTATATGGTTTTCAAAATAAATTTGATTGTGATGGACAATGGTTAGAGCCTACCGTAAATACTATTTCAGTGGTGGAAAGTGAACCATTTGAGATTGACGAGCAAGACATACTTTTTGCAGAGGAGGAAACAGACGATATGTTACAAGTTCAGGTAGGTACTTACCGGGTACTTATTGGTTTTTGTAAATTAATGTGATTTTAATTTTAAAAGTTTTATACCTACACATTTACTCATTAATCAATAATTCATTATATATACTGCCAGCCAACAGGGTACATAATAAAGCTATTCATTTCTTGTTTTTAGGAACCCCAAAAAGAAGCTGGAACAACTCAAGATTAGGGAAATTATAAGGCTTCTAATGTGAAGTCTCCAATGCATAAGAAATTGAAAACGGTAAAAAGAAATACCAGCAATTCAAATAGGAAAGAACGAAGACGTCCAATTGTAGCAACGCAAAATACATCTAAACTCTCAGAACAATATTCCAATTTGGCGAAAATTAAAACTGAATTAGCTGAGCTGCAGCTGCAAATTCAGAAGGAAGAGAGAGAGGACAATATTAGAGAAAGACGATTAAGGTTACAAAGTCTTCAGTTAGATATAGAAATAAAGGAAGCGCAATTAAAAAATATAAAATCGTTAGAATAAGTTTAATAGTATTTTTCACATAATTAAAATTAAGGTTTACAAAATTAGTTTTCAATTATTATAGTAGTATTAGGAAACTATAAGTTATTAAAATAGTGATTAATAAAATTGTTTCTGATATAAACACCCCGACCACCATCATTGGCTAATGGTACTTGTGGGATTTGACCATTTTGAATTAAATTGTCCAATTCATGTTGGTTTAATAAATCTTCTGGGTAAGGGGGTTCTTCTTCATTCATACCTCGGGCTATATTATGCAAGACAGCTGTCGTTACAATTACTGTTAAAGTATCTTGTAAGTTCAGACGACATCCATACGCCATTACTGGAAAACGTTTTTTCCATACGCCAAACAATCTTTCAATTGTATCTCTTGTACGTATATGAGATTCATTATACAATTGTTCAGAACGTGTTGTAGGATTTAATAAAGGCGTAAGAAGGTATGGACGAATATTGTAACCACTGTCTCCAAGAAGCAATGCGTTTTGATAAACTCCATTTTCAAAGTCCCTTCTTAAATTAGAATTGTTGAAAATTGTGACATCATGTGAGGATCCTGGCCAACGAGCAACTAAGTTTAAAAATTTTAGTTTTGCATTTCCCACTGCCTGCACACTAATAGAAAAATAGCCTTTTCTATTACGAAATACTTCAAGATCTTCTCCTCCGGGTGACTGAATTTTAATGTGCGTTCCGTCTATTGCTTCTAATACTCTGGGAAAGGCAGCAATATCCAAGAAGTCTCTTTGCGTTTGCATGATTTCATCATCTGTAGTAGCCATTTTAATGTATTGGAGAGTCAGATCTGCTATTGCTTCAGAAACTCTTTTGACAATTCTACACGCAGTAGACACATGTACACCACCAAAGTCGCCTACAGATAATAAATGGTTGCCTGTTGCATAATAGCGCAAAGCAATCAAAAGTTTATTGATAGGAGATACAGAATGATTCCTACAAAATGACAAATGTTGAAAAACTGTAAGGAGGCTTAGTTTGCAGGTTTTACTTAAACTTATTCTACTTACGTATCATACGCAAACTCTAATCGATGTTCAATATGGTGTAAATCCTCTGTAGAAGTCGCTTTTGTTAACCGAAACCTTTTAAAAAACGACAGTTCATCCAAAGTGTGAAAATAAGAACAAGAATTTCAAAAACTTCTAAATCATCATTAATAATATCGTTGTCATCTTCCATGGTTTTGTTATACAATTATTATTATTATTTAACAATTTATTACGATATTGCAAGATGTGAAGATTTGTCATGTATTTCTTGTTGCTTTTATACTTAAAGGTTAAGTTTCAGTTTAAGCCAATGAAAACTTCGGCTTAATTTTAAGTGAAACTTAAGGCATTAAGTTTTCCTTAAAATAGTGGTGCAATGAAAAAGTGACAGTTGCTATTCTAAGTGAGACTTAAAATTTAAGTAGAAGTGGTGCAAACGGCTATTAGACAATTACAGGATGATTCTTATGCCCGTTTGCACCACCCTTCCTTACCTTTTAAGTGAAACTTATAATTTAAGTTGACATATATTTCATTGCACCAGATTGTAAGGTAGACTTATGTCTCTTAAGTTGTTGCACTTATTTTTAAGTTCAAAAACTCTGTGACTTAAAGTTCGACTTAACCTAAAAGAGGAATTTTAAATCCAAACCAGTTGAAGGCGTTCCTATTATTTTTTACGGAAAATCTTCGAAAATGGAAATATTAGTGGAAAATGATATATTTGAAGACGATGCCCAAATTTTTGAACTAATTGACTTCGGATATCTACGACAATAAATGATAGAGCTCAGTACTTCGACAGTATAGATGAATTTTGGTTTTTGAGGTTTCAACTGACAAATGATACAGTTTATTAGTGTTGGAACAAATTTGAATTCCCACATAATATATGAAAAATGAAAACAAATTAATATAAATAACCACAAACGTTTAACCTTCACTCGCCAAATCAACAATGTAATATCCGTTTTGACATGACGATTTTGACATTACCGACACAACCACCATCTCTCAACCGCTTTAACATAAAAAATCCCCAACATTTAACAGTGTTGTCAGATTTAAATTTTACTTAGCTAGGCCGAGGTTTAAGGTGAAGTGGTGCAAACGGATTGGAGGTGTATCACTGTAAAATGATGTAGTGCCAACAGCCTTCTGCAGTCTTACATAAGAAGGGTAATAAAGAATTCGGCCCGTTTGGCAGAGGTTCGTGAACAAAGAAAGATATCTGATTGTATTACTTTATTAACTAGAAAATATCGTATATACCTTCCAATGTGTAAAAAAGGCACCAGTTTATAGCCCTTTATTTAGAGATTTTCCACCCAATAAACTATGTATAAAGTGACCGCCAAAAAGTTGCCATCATATGGAAAACATCTTTATTTTTTATTAAAAAAAAAAAACTTTTTACGACAATAATTTCTGCTTGTCTAAAAACCTATTTAGCCCTTATCATATATACCAAGTGATTTTTACTTATTTAGAAACTAGCTTCTTCTCGCCTCCTCAAGACTCTTCCATTTTCTCGTATTTAAGCTTTCCTAATCCATTGTAGACCCGCTACTTTTGTAATATCATCCTTCCATCTTGTTCTTGGTCGTCCCACGCTTCTTCTTCCCATTCGTCGCCTCCAAATTGTGACTTTTTTGCTCAATCTATTATCCTCCCTACGGAGCATACGTCCTATCCAACGCCATTTTTGACTAGCTATTCGCTCAGCGGCGTCCGTAACTCTTGTTCTTGTCTTTATATAAGTGTTTTGTTTTTCTGTCAGCTAATCTAAAACCTAGCATTGATCGTTCCAGTTTTCTTGGTGTTATTTTTATTCTATTCTAATTGGATTTTGTGAGGGCCCACGTTTCAGATGCGTATGTCAGTACGGGAAGAATGTACTGATTGAATACCTTGGTTTTTAAATGTTGCTTAAAAGGGCTTTTGAATACGTTTCTTAACTTTCCGTAAGCTCCCCAAGCAAGTTGAATTCGTCTGGTTATCTCAACTGTCTGCGTTCACTCTTGCATTGTGAGCCTTTGTCCTAGATATATATATATATATATATATATATATATATATATATATATATATATATATATATATATATATATACAGGGTCCGGCAACATAACTTCCTTTTTTGAAATGCGCGCCATTCAGGCTGTAGGGGTCTAAGCGGGGCGGGAGTGGTCTCATTCGACAGGCGTGGTTCTAAAGTTTTGTTTCCTTCCATGTCGGTCGCCATCATACTTTGGAACAGTGAGGAACGTGTGTTTGCCGTCGAGTCCTACTTTTCGAACGGATGTTCTGTGATCGCAAACAGAATATGCGCTACTGGGCTCATACCAATCCCCGAGAATTGCATCAAATGCAAATGCATTCACCTAAAGTCACAGTGTGGTATGCAATTTCCTCAGCTGGGATTGTTGGTCCCTGGTTTTTTGAAGAAAATGAGGTCACAGTAACAGTGAATTCAGACCGATATGTGAACATGTTGGAGGATTTTTTCCCACGATTTGATGAATTGGACTTAGGGCACATTTAGTTCCAACAGGACGGAGCAACGCCTCACACTTCAAGGGCATCGGTGGATGTTTTGAGGGAACACTTCCCTGAGCGCCTCATCTCAATAAGGGGCGATTAGGAGTGGCCGGCCTGCTCTCCCGATTTGATCCCTTGCGATTTTTTTGTGCGTTTTTTTTAAATCCCGCGTTTATGCCAACCGTCCAAGGACCCTACAAGACCTGAAGGCCAACATCCCGGCAGAAATTGCCAAAATACCTGCTGATATGCTGGTAAGGGTCATGACAAACGCCAGAAATCGGCTTATTCAGTGTATGGGCAATGGAGGGCGTCACCCACCTGATATGATTTTCAAAACTGTGTAAAACATAACATTAGATATGTACCTACATTATAAAAAAAAATAATAAAAAATTCTGATTCATAAAATGGGTTTTATTGCCTTTTGAAAAAAGGAAGTTATGCTGCCGGACCCTGTATATATATATA